>JAQQSK010017451.1:0-10116 GCA_028658325.1 Potorous gilbertii | reverse complement strand
GAGGACTTTCAAGCATTCTTGATGAAAAGACCAGAGCTGAAAAGAAAATTTGACTTTCAAACACAAGAATGAGAAGAAGCATGAAAAAGTAAACAACAAGGAGAAGTCATAAGGGACTTACCAAAGTTGAACTGTTTACATTCCTACATGTAAAGACAGTATTTGTAACTCTTGAAACTTTTCTGTATCTGGGTAGTTGGTGGGATTACACACACATACACACACACACACACACACATACACATATGCACACACACACAGACAGAGAGCACAGAGTGAATTGAATATGATGGGATCATACAAATGAAGGTAAATTGTGAGAGAGAAATATATTGGGAGGAAAGAGGGAGAAATGGAATGGGGCAAATTATCTCTCATAGAAGAGGCAAGCAGGATACTTCTTAGTGGAGGGAAAAAGAGGAGAGCTGAGAAAGAAAAAAAAACATGAAGTTTACTCTCATCACATTCGACTAAAGGAAGGAATAAAATGCACACTCATTTTGGTATGAAAACCTATCTTACAATACAGGAAAGTGGGGGAGAAGAGGATAAGCAGAGTGGGGGAGGTGATGGAAGGGAGGACAATGGGAGTAGGGAATAATTTGAAATCAACACTCTTGGGGAGGGACAGGAGCAAAAGAGAGAATAGAAGCAATGGGGGTCAGGATGGAGGGAAATATATTTAGTCTTACACAACACGATTATGGAAGTCATTTGCAGAGCTACGTAGATGTGGCCTGTATTAAATTGTCTGCCTTCCCAAAGGGAATGGGTGGGGAGGGAAGGATGGGGAGAAGTTGGAACTCAAAGTTTTAGGAACAGCTGTTGAGTATTGTTCTTACTACTAGGAAATAAGAAATACAGGTAATGGGGTATAGAAAATTATCTGGCCCTACAGAATAAAAGAGAAGTTGGGGACAAGGGAAAGGAGGGATGATAGAAGAGAGGCAGATTGGTGATAGGGGAAATTAGAATGTTGGGTGTATTGGGGTGGGGGAGGGGACAAATGGGGAGAAAACTTGGAACCCAAAATTTTGTGAAAATGAATGTAAAAAATTAAATAAATAAATTTATTTTTAAAAATTAAATAAAAAAATAAAAAAATGAAATATCCTCAAGAATTATAAATAAATATCACATAGATGTTAATGTAAACGTGCATGATGAATGTAAGTGGAGAGCAATATATGATCCATAAGGAATCCAAAAATAAAACACAATTAAGATGGTGTCCTGAAATTATGTGTTGGGACATGATGGTGAGATGGGTCACATGGTGAGGATAAGAGATGACAGGTTGATAGGCTCCTAGTTTTATTTATTAGCTCAATAGCTTTTTTTTAAACTTTCAGTTTTATCAATTCACCCTTGTTTCTCAGGATTTACAATTTGGTGTTTAACTGGTGATTTTTAATTTGTTATTTTTACATGTTTTTAGTTACATGCCCAATTTATAGATCTGTTCTCTATCTATTTCATTGAAGTAAGGATTTAGAGAAATAAAATTTCCCCTAAATACTGCTTTGAATGTATCCCATAAAGTTTTGTATGTTAACTTATTGTTGTTATTCTCTTTAATGAAATGCTTAATTGTTTATATCAATTATTTTTTGATCCTCTTATAGTTTAGAATTAGATGATTTAGTTTCTAATGAATTTTAATGCATCTTTCCAATACCCTTTATTGAATGTAATTTTTATTGCATTATAATATGAAAATGATGTATTTAGTGTTTCTGCCTTTCTACCTTTGGTTTTGAGGATCTGATGCTCTAATACATGGTGTGATTTTTGTGTAAATGCAATGTACTGCTGAGAAAAAAAAACATATCTTCTTTTCTATCCCCATTAAATTTTTTGCAGAAATCTGTCATATCTATATCTAATTTGTTTAAAATTCTATTCATCTCCTTAATGTCTTTCTTATTTATTTTGTAGTTAGATTTATTTATTTCTAAGAAGAAGTTTGAATCCCCCATTAACAAAGTTTTATTGTCTATTTCCCCCTATAACTCATTTAGCTTCTCCTTTAAAAATCTGAATAGTATACTACTTGGTCCTTATATGTTTAGTGTTGATATTGTTTCGTTGCCCAGGTTATTCTTTAGTAAGATGTTTTTTTCTTCCTTGTTTCTTTTAATTAGATCAAATTTTGCTTTTGCTTTGTCTGAGATCAGTTGCTAGTTATGTTTTTTTTATACTTCAGATAAAACATAACATACTTTTCTCATTTCTTAACTTTATTCTATGTGCCTCTCTGCTTCAAAGGTGTTTCTTGTAAATGACATATTGTTGGATTCTGTTTTTTAATCCACTCCACATTTTATGGGTGAGTTCATCCCACTTACATTAACTTTAATGATAACTACCTGTATTTCCCTCTGTCCTGTGTTTCCCCTTTTCTTTACTTTTCTCCTGTTCACCTCTATCTTTCACCCTGTCAGTCCTCACCAGTATTTTACTCCTGATCACTGCCTCTCTGAATCTGTCCTCTCTTCCATCAATCCACAGTCTTTTGTCCCTCCCTTCCCCTACAACTTCCTTATAGGGCAAGACAGAATTCTAAAACCAACTAAATGTGTACGTTATTCCCTCTTTGAGCCAATTTTGAAAAGTGTTAAGTCTCAAGCAATGGCCACTACCTCTCCATTTTTCCTTCATTGTAATAGTCCTTTCCTATTTCTTCATCGAGATAATTGACCCCATTTTACCTCTCCCTTTCCTCTTCTCCCAGTGCAATACACTTTCTCACTCCTTAATTTTGTTCCTTTTAATATAATCCTATCAAAGTCAATGTTTACCCACACATACTCTTTGTAATCCTCTAAAAGTGATAAAGTTTTTCATGGTTATTAATATGATCATCCCACCTATGTATGTAAACAATTTGACCTTACTGAAACCCTCATGATTTCTCTTTACTGTTTACTTTTTTATGTTTCTCTTCAGTCTTGTATTTGAAAAATCAAATTCTCTGTTTAGTTCTGGTCTTTTCATCAGGAATGCCTAAAAGCCCTCTGTTTCAATGAATGTTAATTTTATTTCCCCTAAGATAATGCTCACTTTCACTGAGTAGGTGAATCTCAGTTGTAATCCTAACTATTTTGTCATCCAGATTATCATATCACAAGTCCTCTAGTCCTTTAATATAGAAGCCACTACATCTCATGTTATCCTGACTGTGGTTCCAAATATTTAATTATTTATTTCTGACTGCTTGCACCATTTTCTTATTGACCTGAAAGTTCTGGAATTCATTTATAACATCCATGGGATTTTTCCTTTTGGAATCATTTTAAGGAAGGGATGGATGGATTTTTTCAATATAGATTGTACCCTCTGATTCTAAGATATCATGGCAGTTTTCTTTGAAAGCATCTTGGAATATGAGGTGCAGACTCTTTTTTTATCATAGTTTAAATAATAATTCTTAAATTATCTCAACTGGATTTATTTTCTAGGTCAGTTGTTTTTTTTCATTAGGTATTTCACATCTACTATTGTTTTTCATTCTTTTTAACTTTGTTTGAAAGATTCTTGATGTCTCATGGAATCATTAGCTTACACTTGCCCAATTCTAGTCGTTTTTTTAAAATGGTATTTTGTTTTCATCAGTTGTATTTCATAATGTCTGTAGCATTTATTGTATAAGGTTTTCAGCTACAAATTTTTCTCTCTTCCTCCCCTCCCCTCTTCTAAAAATTATAGGCAGTTTGACATAGTTTTCATGTGCTATGGGGTAAAATATTTCCATATTAGTCACAGTTGTGAAAGAAAAAACAGATCAAAAGAAAAAAATATGGGAAAAAATAAAAAAAAAAGAAAATACAACTTGCATTTAGAATTCATCTGTTCTTTACCTGGATATTCATAGCATTTTCCTTCATGAGTCCTTTGTACTCTTCTTAGATCATAGTATTGCTGAAGAGAGCTGAGTCATTCATAGTTGATCATCATACAATGTTGCTGATACTGTGCACAAGGTTTTCCTGGTTCTGCTCATTTCATTTTGCATTAATTCATACAAATATTTCTAGGTTTCCTGCAATTTTCCTCTTCACCATTTTTTATTCTATAATAATATTCCATTATACTCATATATATTGCTTATTCAGCCATTTTCCAAGTGGCAGTCATTACATCAAGTTAGAATATTTTGCCAACATGAAAAGTGCTGTTATAAATATCTTTGCATAAGTAGGTACTTTCCTCCTTTTTAATGATCTCTTTGGGATATAGACCTAGTAGTGTTATTGCTATATCCAAAGGTATGCACAGTTTGTTTGCATAGTTTGGGCATAGTTCAGAATTGCTCTACAAAATAGTTGGATCAGTTCACAACTCCATCACAAATGCCTTAGTGTCACAATTTTACCACTTCTCCAACATTTATCATTTTCCTTTACTGTCATATTATCCCATCCAATAGCTTTGAGGTAGAAGCTCAGAGTTGTTTTAATTTGCATTATTCCAATCAAAAGTGTTTTAGGACATTTCTTCATATGCCTATAGATCATTTTGATTTCATCATCTTAAAAATGGCTGTTCATATCATTTGGCCATTTATTAATTGGGGAATGGCTTGTATTCTTGTAAATTTGACTCAGTTCTTTTTGTACTTTATGGACTCAGTAATCACTAATAATAATCTTTAAATTTTGCAAAGCATTCTATAATCATAATCTCAGTTTATCTCTGTCCTATCTTTTGAAATAGGTGCTATTATTGTACTTGCTTTGGTGATAAGGACACTGATGCTATGAGAAGTAATTTGTTGATATTCACAACACTCCAGAAGGCCTCAATTAGGATTAAAGCTCAGGTAACCTTGACTCCCACTCCATCACTCTTTCCACTATGCCACATAGCTATTCCATAGTCTAAAAATTATGTTGTTTATTCTGACTCTACAATTACCCATGACACCTCACTGAAGAATAAGAAGGTAAAGAGGAGGTCATAAAGATCTGAGTTTTCACTCCCAATGACTTCATCAACCAGTGACTAACCTTCTAACAATAAGGTTCTCTGTACTTATCTATGGTAGTCCTTAAAAGATGAAGGACCATCTTTTACTGGGTCTATGATTTTATTCTCTCTAGATATCTGCTACAAATTTAAAATAAAAGGGAATATCTACAAAACATTTAATTGAACAAAATAGTCACTTTTCTGACTTCAGTGTCATCTTTTCTTTCAGGGATATGAGTGAAAACTCTAATATAAACCCTGATGTCTCATGAAAATACTAAATCAACTATTTCTTTAACTTTATTGAAGGTTAGATGTAGATTATACACTTTCTGCAGCCAACTCATTAAGAATCAACCCAGAAGAAATGATCATCTTTTTTTAAGGGAATAAATAGTAGTTTATGACTTACTTCTAGCAGTCAGCCCTCTCAGTACAATTTGAAAGTGAATCTGCACCTTCCATAAGGGAAATCAGGAAGATATGGGTCAAACAGTTTAAAGAAATGTTTTTAACTTAAAAACACTAATGACATAGTGCTTTTTTATTTACAAAAAGCCCAACAGAACCTCCAAAGTAATTGATATTTGAAATGAACTCTTTGTCCAGTCAAGACAGTAAGCCTTATTAAATCTCTACTATATATCATTCACTCTGTTATGCACTAGGGGTACAAGAAGGAAAGAGTTGTGGGGAGTCATTGCTCTGAAGAAATTCATAATATTATGGAGAGACAAGAATCAAACAACTCTATACCTACACAATATACACAACACTTGTAGATAGCTCTAGAGGGGCATCAGAAAAAAAAATTCTTGAATTCATTGAGCTTTTAATTGGGATTTGATGGAAAGTGATTTTACTGACATGCTGTTTCAGTATTGTTTCATTATTGACATCGGGCATGCCATTTGCCTTAGATGTCTTTGGATTCTGGTAGCCCAGTACATACATTTTCACCTGTATTTCTCCCAGAGATAAAGGGATACAATAAAAAGTTCTATTCTCCCAAAGTTCAGTCCTCTGACAGACACATCTAACTCTGTCCTCTGTCTAATTGAGTCACCTTAATTATTACTGGATGTTCAGCAGTCCTGAATCCCATTTCTGGGCTAAGTCAATTCACAGAGGAAAATCTTACCATTGTACTAGTGAGGAATTTTCATCATTATCACCACCACACTCATTGTCAACAAAAGTAATATTTATTCAGCATTTTACATGTGACTTTCTTGTTTCCTCACACAACATCCCCATTACCTTTACTAGTCCACCTACATACTCTCATCACCTCTATCTTGTAGAATTTCTGTTTACTTTATTTCTTACTCCAAAGAGTTTCTTTTCTACAAAGTCCTTTCTATTCTGCCTCCCTGAATTCAATTTGAAAAAATCCTCCCTTTCATAAATTACTTTGCATTGATTTTGTATTTATAATTTATATAAATAAGTGTTCTCTTTCCCAATATAATGTAAACTCCTAGAAGAAAGATACTATTCCATTTTTTGGCTATCTCCAGTGAGTAGTAGAGTTTCTGACACATAGTAGGCACTTTCTAAGTGCTTCTTCATTGATTATTTTTTCTCACCCCAACTTCATGAAAATGAGAATTCAGTAAATGTATTCACATTTTACAAATAAAGAAAATCAGGTCCAGATTCATTAAATGAAGTGACTGATATCAGCAAACTTAAAAAAAGATGTACCTTGAATTATGACCTTTTCGATACAAGTTATCCGTTCTTAAAAGTACTATTGGATGTGATCACAAACAATTTTGTTGAAGTTCTTTTTGGATCTTAATCAACAGCAAAACTGAACTGTGATCTGTTCTCTGTGTGACTACACCTGGATTAAGCATTTGTAGACCTGATAGGGCATATGACAAGGGAAAATGTTATATTTAAAGCCAGTGTTCATTCTACTATATCATGTACACTTCCGGTCACAGAGTGAATGAGACAGAAACAGACCACTGCTCAAGGGCAACAGATGGAAACATAGATTCTGACTGTGGTGCACCAATAAAAGCTGAGACCATCAAAGACTGGGATTGTTAGGTATAGAGACATACCACATCCACGCAGTAAATAATTGTGAACATGAAGAAAGAGAATGAATGGTGATTACTGACTCATTAGATGTGTTTGGGTGGGGTTCAGCTGCTCTAAGAATCTAGTAGAAATTTGTTGATGAAGATGTTAATTTTAATTGCATTGCTGACATTGCTCATAAATATCTGCTTCTTAATAGATACACTTGAGGGTTTTTGGTCTCACACTTGATTGGGCAATCAACTCCCTAGGTAACACCATATTTTGTCCTCTTCAAATGGATTCCCAAGTGGTTCTTCCAATTCCTATGATCCTTTTTTCAACAAGACTTAAACAGACCCTGTTCTCTACTTTGGGTTGGAATTGAGGAGAATAGACATTTTTTTTAAGAATGCAAGATGAATTGTGTTAAAACTGGTCTTGTAGGGAAGGGTAAAACAATTAAATTCTTGGTAGTTTGATCTCTCTCTCTCTCTCTCTCTGTCTCTCTCTCTCTCTCTCTCTCTCTCTCTCTCTATGTATATATATATATATATATATATATATATATATATATATATATATATATATATATATATATATATATATATATAGATGGCATCTTGCACAGGGTTGTATTCGTACTAAGAAGCAGATCTGGGATTTAAACCCAGAACTTTTAACTCCAAATTCAGTATTTGTGTACCACTCATTCATTAGATTGTAGCACATCCACATATTCCCAACTCATGAAATTCTCACTACTATGAAGCCTTCAGATTTCTGGTGGTCTCACCCTTGCTTGAAATTCTCTAGATATTGATGCAGTACATTGAGCAGCCCATAAGTTATCCTACAACCTTACTACACAACCAGCAACTGATCCATATCTTTTTTTTCATATATAACTGACAAATCAACTCAAGCTATGATTATAATTTGGATATCCCTGGAAAAAAGACAGATATATGGTCCCCTTTGCTATGTCACTAAGCTTGATCCTTCCTATTTTCAGGCCATAAGTCAGCCTTTCTATCATTGCAACAGGTTTCCCTTATATTTATAACTGCACTGAGAACTCATGATGATTAGCTGTTTATTTGTTCCTTATACCCATGAGGTACCCATTGTAGGTAAAAGATGGCACTGTAGGCTTAAGGCATTGACATACATCTATATATTTAGCAATGATTCTGAGAAACAACTTGTGTCTAAAGTTTTATGGAACCTTAGGGAAAAAAAACCTACTCTTCCAAACTCCAGTGATACATATTAAAAATTATATGCACTGATCAATAAAGTGTGAAGAGGCTTATGAAACAGACTGCTTTTTTCTGGGACAGCAATTTTTCCCTATGAATTATTTATAAGGGGAATGAAGTAGAAACAAAAGAAATATGAAAGCATAAGGCTTACCTTATCATTCATAATCTTTCAAACATCAGCAATGAAGCCATAATCATTTGCCACATGCTGAGACATCACTGAACAACGTAACACGGTGGCAAGTAAAAATGTGTTAGAATACATAAGAGAAATTAGTCCTAAGTACATTACTGAATTTTTACTATGATTCTCTTAAACTATGAGTGGTCATTTGGCATTGCTCACTCACTATCCCTAAAATAGTATTTCTTCTTGAAAAATCACAAGATATTATACATGAAAACTATTTGGAACATTAAGGGGAGAGTGCACCATCTAACACATAGGCAGCACTCAGTCAATTTTAGGCTATATTCTGGTATTTAAAGCTGAAATAGAAGGGCCATATAGCTCACAGGTGAAAAGTTGTAAGAGATCATAGAAGTCATCTTCCCCAGCTCCCATATGTTACAAATGATGGAAAAGAAAATGAGAGAGTTACAGTTACCTTCCCAGGGTCATAGAGGTAAAAATTGGCAGAACTAGAATTTGGACCTTTTTTGAAAAAAAAATGCAAATCACTCCAAAATTGTACTATCTCTCCATGGCATCAAACTGCTTACCAGACTTTTCATTCCCAATTCTCAGTTGATGGGTTGGGAAACTGAAACCCATTTAATAGCTTATTAAGTCACTCAATACACAGTGCTTAATAACCCAGTTACATATGCCTACCATCTTAATAACTGTTAGATACAAAGGAAAGGGGAAAAAAGTGTAGCAGTCCTCAGTTTACATTCTAATGAATGAGGTGACATGTCACTAACTAAGTATATACAAGATATATCTAGAGTAAGTTGAAGGTCACATAGCAAATTATGGCAAAAAAGTGCATGCATGTGGGGTGCTTGTATGACTAGAATTCCTATTTCTATCCTCCTCATTCAATACTTTTTCTAATATAACACAGCCTAATTTATTATTGAAGGGGGCAAAACAGAAGCAGTCAAACATATATTTCACTTTGAATTTAATTTCATTAGGATGCTGAATAACATGTTTTGTTAGAGCTCAATAAATACATAATAAAAATAAAGCAATAAGAAAGACAAATTTTGATTTCAGGGCTATCTACAACTGCAAGAAAATTGACTTCAAGTAACAAAATACTGTGATAATACTGTCTTTCATTTTGATGGATACTTACATAAAATGTGGAGTAAAAAATAAACTCATGATGGGTTGATTTTGCATTTGAAGACAACTGAGAAAACATGCCTATGAAGGCACTCTTTGTTACAGTGATTATCTATATACTTATTGACAGTGTTATCCAGAAAGTTTAAAAGAATTATTAAATATGCCCTAAAATTTTTGGGATACCCTTTGCAACTGCAAAAAGAATATATTTGGAATACATTCCAGAAACAGCCACAATAACAAGATTTTAAAAAATCTATTTTATAGAATAGTGTAATTACGGGAAATCTTGGATTACATCTGTCCTAACCCTTGTCTGAATCGTAATTCTGCTGTAAAACTTTTAGCAAACGTATCATTTCTCAAGGAAAATAATAAAAAAATTATAATTATAAAAACAATAGCTTTTGCATAGTGTTTTAATTTTCCAAAGTACTTTATAAATATTATCTCATTTTATATGGGGAGATAAAGGATATTATTATACATGAAGAAAGAGAGGATAAGTGACTTTTTCAGGCACTAGATAGTGGTTGAGGTTGAATT
>JAQQSK010017450.1:0-10117 GCA_028658325.1 Potorous gilbertii | reverse complement strand
AAGACATAAGAGTTGAGGCCTCTGTATCCCAAATATCTGAAATAGATACCCCATGGGCTCAAGCCATGGAGGAGCTCAAAAAGGATTTTGAAAATCAAGTCAGACAGGTGGAGGAAAAACTGGGAAAGAAATGAGAGAGATGCAAGAGAGAGAGAGAGAGAGAAGGAAGAAAGTTAGTTTAAAATGAACAGATTATAGCATCTAACTTTCTGTGAGCACTTGTGAGACTGGTTAAACTCTTCCCATCTCATCAAACAAGCTGACAGATTGATTTTGATCTCATTAATTGTTACTGGGCTAAGGGAGAAGTAGGTGGGAAGAGGGATAAAGCAAAAATGGAAAATGAATGGTTCACTGGAACTTGTATTCTTAAAGGAGCCCAACAGGCCTTGGGCCATCATGTCTGTGTCCCTAGCCTTGAGCAGTGATCAATATCTGAGGCTTCAGAGAAAAGCTAAGACATCAAAAGCAGAAGCTGAGTAATACTGCACAAGAAATCTGCACAAGAAATAAAATCTGCCTCAAAGCAGGGATATTAACGTAGGGACTAACTGCTGTCCATCAATTCTTCTATAAATATTTTCATTGGGACTATGTAACCAATAAACTGGACAACCAAAGGACAATGAACTAGATTCAGAATGGAATAGGAAAATGAGCTAAAGTGCATTTGGGAAATTAAAAAGTGCTTTAAAAATATTTTTCAATCTCTTTTGTTTTTACATTACCTAAATTTTCCATTTCACATCTCCTGGCCCAAGACTGATTTTGTATAATAAAGAATAAAAAAGGAGAAGAAGCAGATCTACAAAATTAACAGGTATGTCAAACTGTAGATCCTTTGGGTACAGTGGTCTATGGAATTGTATATTTATCCCTGTTAAATTTCATCTTAATTGTTTTGGCCCAAAATGTTTTGTCAAAATTTGAATGCTTTGAATTCTAATTTTCTGGTATATTACCTGTCTCTCCCAGTTCTATGTCATTTGTAAATTTGATTTAAAAAAATTTTTTGACCAAGCACAGATACCCTTGGGCAGTTTAGAGACATGTTTTTTCTAAATTGATATGACAATACCAGTGACTACTCTTTTATTTGGTTAGCCAGTTCCAAAGTCATCTAATCTTATTATCAGCTAAATTGGAGACATCTAACTGGCAGCTGGCTACACTCCTGATAATAACCCCAACCAGATCAAAAAATGATTGGTTAATATTTAACTAACTAAATAAAAATAGAATAGAACAAAGATAACATTAATAAGCAGTTTTCAAAGTTAATATGCAACCAAGATATTGTTTAATGGCCTCCTCTTCCTTTTGAGTTTGACACCATTTATCTAGACCACTTCTCTCCATAAGATCCACAAAAATATCTTGCAAATTATTATACAATACTTGGCTAGAATCTGGGCAAGCCTATTCTATAGCAAACCTCTTATCTATAGATCTAACACCCTTGCATTAAAAAAAAGGAATTAGGTTAGTTTGGTATAAGCTGTTCCTGATGAAGTAATACTCTTTTGTTTTGGTTTGGTTTTTTGTGAATACCACTTCCTTGTTCAAATATCCATAAACAATACCTCTAATAAAAAATTCTAGGATTTTGCCAGGAATCAGTCAAGATTAGTAGGTCATAAAGACGCATAACATATCTAAGGATCAATGTGCCAAAGTATCAAAAATATTTGTATAGATTCAATTATAAAGTGTTCCATATAAAGAACATGCTATAGCCAGAGGAATATTCAATGCCCATGGATGGGTCATGTCTATATAATAAACATAGCAATGCAACTAAAATTAATTCATACTTTTAATATAATAACAACCAAATTATCAAAGAAATAGTTTGCAAAACTTGATAAGATAAAAAGAAAATTCATTTGAAAAAACAAAAGATCTAGAATACCAAGGAAAATTATGAAAAGAGGTCAGAAGAAAAGGAAAATAACACTTCTAGACTTTTATGTTATAAAATAGTAATCATCAAAAACCATCTAATACTGGATAAAATAATAGAAGGATAGATCAAGGGAACAGACTAGATAAGAGAGAAGAAGAAACAATGGCATTTAATAAGCCAGTGTGTGATAAACCAGAAAACAGAAATTACTCAGGAAAGAACTCCCTCTTTGATTAAAAAAAAAACTGTAGTACAAATTGACAGAAAATAAGCTTAGATCTATATGCCTAATAATATGCTCCATAATATAACCCAAATGGATATATAACTTATTATTAAAGGGTATACTATAAAACTTAGAAAAGAATCAGATATATAATTTTCACAGCTATGGAAAGAAAATGTATTCTTAAGCAAACAAAAGTTTCTACTCAAACAAAAGCAATGTAGGATGAGAAAGGAAGCATTCCTATGTGTGTGTGTTTAGTGGGGACTAGGGGGAGAGAATCTTTGTACAAAATTTCTCTTGTACAAGTTTGATATACAAGATACAAAATTAATTATATATATATATGCAGAAAAATACTTTTGAAGCACTGTTTATTTGCACAAATCACTACATATGTGTGTATACATGTATGTATAATATATACATATAGACACACACTTGTGTGTCTATACATCTATATGTGTATGTATATATGTTTATGTGTGTTTGTATGTGTGTGTAGTATATTTGTGTGTATTTTGTATGTATGTATATATGTATTCAAAAGCCTTTCCCTTAAGGTAAGTGACCAAAAGCTATGAGAAAATAGTTCTCAAAAGAATTACAAACTATCAACTATATGAAAGGAAGCTCCAAGTCACTAATAAAATGAATTTGAAAATTAAAAAAAAGAACACTAAGTTTCATCTCACCTCTGCAAATTAGCAAAGATGACAAAAGACTAGAATGTTCAGTGCCTGAAGGACTATGGAAAGAGGTACACTAATTCATCTCTGGGAGAGCTTTGAATTCCTACAATCATTTTGGAAAGCAATTTAGAATTATGCAAGTAAAATGAAAGAATATCTATGCCCTTTGACACAGAGAGTTCACTATTAAAGTTATACCCAAAAACAAAATCATTGACAAGGAGAAAATCTCCACGTATGTCAAAATATTTAAGTCAGCGCTCTTTGTGATAGCAAACAAAGTAGATGTCCATCTGTGGAAAATGACTAAACAAATTGTGGTACACGGATATAATGTAACATTGTGCTGTAAAAAATTATAATTATGATGGTTACTGAAAAGCATGAACAAACCTACATGAGCTCATACAGCTCATGCATGTGGAATAAGCAGACAATGAAACAACGCAAACAGTTGCTGCAAAAAATGTTAACAGCAAGAATAACAATATAAAAATTAAAAAGTGAATGTTGCAAAATTATAAAGAAAAACTTCACTTGCAAGAAGAAACTAAGACATCACCTACTCTTTTACAGAGGTGGCAGGTCCACTAATGTGATATATTACACATATTTTAGACATTTTTGATATATTCAGCAGTTTTGCTGATTTTTTTTCATCTTCTTGTTTGGTCTTTAAAAATGAGATGGCTCTCTGAGAGGGAAAAGGGTGGTAATATAAAAATAAATGATACCAATAAAAACTTAGTTTTAATATTAATTGTCCATAATCTGCAAATCCTATTCTTAACCTATTTTTTTGAAAATCAAGACATGTCTACATTATAAGGATCTTCACATAGAATGTGAAATTTGAAATAATAAATCATATATTCTATGCATATCACAGTTAGATATATCCAAGCAGCTACCTGCATTTCTACTTTTCATACAGATGTTTGCATTATGTGGATATAATCCATTGTGCCATGGTTTGGTTTTAAAGTGTGTTCGTAACTCATTTATATAATCCCCAATCACTTGTTGGAAGGCACAGCCAGTGAGAGTTTTTAATTTCAAGTATGAAAAGTACCTTAAATTGTCATCAAAGCATGACTAATCAATTTGGATTCCCTGAAATCCCTACTTCACTGAGGATCTAGAACACCCTAAGTGACCACTGTCAAGGTACCTCCTCAAATCTTAACCCCTCCCAACTGACTGCAACACTTTCCAAATGGGGATTAATTTACTCCACCTAGAACTGACCTATCTACACAAATTTAGCTTGACAATTATCCAAGGGAGAGAAAGCAACTGGGCTTTGCTTCCAGGGATGTTATTTATCCATATTCTAAAAGAATGAGCTCCAACAAAGGGTCCCCTCCCCCTACGTTAAGCCCCAGGGCAGTCCCACCCTATATCTGGTCTGGGAGCCGGTGATTTTGCTCAGCTTTTAAAAAGGCATCTGTAGCAGCAACAAGCATGAAACTAATCCAGGTATGTTCTAAATCTTCTGTGAAGTAGACACTGTTTTTCCTGGTGGAGAGAAAAGTTGGAGATAAATAGCGGGCGAATCAGTAAATAACTCAGCCCATGACCTTGATGTTTATTGATTCCTGCAGCTGTTTATCTTTCTTCCGGCTACCCGGGGGAAAAAATCACCAAAAAACAATTATCACTTAATTATAAAATGGCTTGTCTTGGGCAAGCCTTCTGGTTGGCTGCTGAACATTCTGAGGGGGTAAGTCAATCTCTATAAACCACCCAGCCTGACTGAAGCCGAGGCTTAAAATTCTCTGCCATAAGCTTCATTATTTTCTGGTATGGATGAAAAAGAAGCAGAGGGGAGAAAACCACCCACCTTTTTCTTCTCATTTTAAAACACTTAGGAATGCTTAGCCAATCAGATGATTGAATGGCTGGACACTTCTAACCTATTAAATCTTAATACAGATGGGCACTCACCATGGACAGCACAGAACTTGATTATTATATTTTTAAACATATGCCAGGAAAAGGTTGGGAGGGAAGGGCCCCAGAAGAGGCTTAGGAAAAAATAAGTTTGTTCCTTTACCATCCATTCATTTTTCCTGACTCATACAAGATGACAAGAAATGCCTCTGCTAACCTCCAGTCCTCCATGCTCCCCTTAATAGCTCAACAACAAGCATTCTCTGTTGCTAAGGGTGCTCAAAAACATTGTAAAGCAACAGGCTTCATCTTAGAAGTGGGAAAGGTCAGGGAGTTAAGCAGCTGAGGGTCTGGAATCATGGCAGATGAAAGACTCCATATACTTTAGGTCTGCCTATTTGTTCATACCTGCTTGGCTCAGAACTGACATTCTGCTTTATTACTTTGAACATTAAAGCGCTATATAAATGTCAGCTATTGTTATCTTAACTGGAAACTGGATTTGTTCATCACAGAATAGAGCCCCCAAGTCTGAAAGATAGGGATTCTCTTCCTTGGTATAGCACCTGACTTGGTGCATAACTAGATAAATCACTTAAGCATCTGGTGCCCGCCTTTTTATATCATTATGACACAATGGTGAAACAGCATGGTGTAGTAAATAGACAGCCAACCTCAGAGTCAGGAAAACCTGAGTTCAGGATTTGCCTTGTACACATATATGAGCTATGTGACTCTGGGGAAATCACTTAATCTCGGTGATCTGGGCCAATGGAATTAAAGTCAATAAAAACAGAAACAATACATAAAGTTCCTTGAAGAAGGCATATTGACTTAGAAAACCACCCTATTAACATTAGCAATGTTTTATCACATTTTTATTTTGCTAAATATTGTTCAATGACATTTTAATCTGTTCCCCACCATACACTCTTGAGTGTTATGGTCAGCATGTGGCCACCTGCCAAGAGTTTGACACTTCCGCCCTAGATTGTTCTTTAATATTCAGTCTAGAAGTCAATGATCAGAACACATAAAAGAAGAGCCAAGGATCTGACCCATCAGGGAGAGGCAATAAGAGCAGCCCCACCCACCAAGCCTAAGCAGGGCCACAGCCGCAGTATTAGGCATAATCAAGTCAAATGTTCAAGGAAGAAAGAGAAGGGATGGAAAAACAATTTAAAAATCAGGATAGGATTTATGCACTGCTGTTAAAATGAGATCTGGTATAGAGGTGAATGTGGGAAAAGAGGAGAGAAGACAGTGATGTTCCTCTTCTTGGACAGCCCACTGTGATGGTGAGGAAATTGAGCACTTAGAGCTAATAACCTAAAGACTCTTTAACACTGTTCTGTGGCCCTGTGGCTTTCTCAGATACCTTTCCTCAACTGTCCACTGTATGTCCACTAAATGGCAATCTTATGTTAGCTGCAATGGAACCTCCCACAAAACTTTAAAAGATTGAAAAGCCTAGAGGGTCTGTCTGTGTCTGTCTGTCTGTCTGTCTGTCTGTCTCTCTCTCTCTCTCTCTCTTTCTCTCTCTCTCTCTCTCTCTCTCTTTCTCTCTCTCTCTCTTTCTCACTCTCACTCTCACACACACATGCATACACACCCACATACAAAAAAGATAAAAAGTTAAAGGGGTACAGAACAGCAAGCAAAAAGAAAGAGGGGAAAGTAAATGGTGGAGACATCAAATCTGAGTGAGATTGGGGCTAGGAGTCTGAAAAAGGGATGATACTGGGACAGGGAGAGTACAGCGAACAATAAGAAGGAAGAGATGAGAAAGGCAGAGGCAGAGTGTGTTCACCGAGGGGAGAGGAGGGGGTTGAATCAGCGAATTATTTGCAAACCCAGCATAGCAGTTTCTATAGGTAGTAGAATAGTTCTATTAGAAAAAAAAACCTCCTTAGAAATAAGGTTGAGATTAAGAAAAGACATGTTAATCAATTTTTAAAAACTACTATGAGCTAAATACTGTGTTTAGCATTAGGTGAGAAGAAGGGAGAGGATAGAGAAGACTCATAAGATAATAGCTCCAGGCTTCAGAGAGCTTAAAATCTAGTTAGAGACTAGGCTTACCAGGAAAAGTTAACTAGCAATATAACAAAATAACAAATCTGAATGAATGAGATGGTTGTGAAGTAGCCCAGGGGTTTAAAGGAAGGAAGGCAAACTGGATTTATATAATCAGGAAAAGCTCTCAGAAGAGATAAGACTTAAACTGACTTTTGAAAGGTGAATAAGTCTCATGCCAGCAGAGAATCAGAGGAAGGGGTATCATTCCAGAAAAGTGGAGAACTAAGTGAAGGCAAGCCATGAGCAAAACACCTATTAGAGGGGCAGTGAGTAAAATAGTCTGACTTGGAGAGTAGTAGGATATAAGCCTAAAAATATGGTTGTGTTCAGGTTATGGCAGGGCCTAGAATATCAGGCTAAGGAATTTTGTCCTGGAATCTTTTTGAATGGGGAAATGGCATTATTAAAGTGGTTGTGGTTTGCAAAGAACAAAGAATCTATCACTTCAGTATGCAACTTACTGCCAATGAGTCTCTCTGTACTTAGCTAGAGTGATCCTCAGATCCAGTATGTCCTTTTTATTAAATTCAAATCCATATCACCTTGTGAGGACCCTTTCAGAAGATTCAGTTGAGCTAGTCCCCTAGTAGGAGACATGTTGCTGAACAAGGTACAAATAAAATTGGTGGGTGTGGGGAAGCGGGGTGAAGGAAACAGACTCAGTGAGTATTGTTATTGGAAGCAGAGAAAAGAGTCAGTTATGAATTCAAGAGAGACTTGGCTCTGGCAGTTTTAAATCAAGTTGTGGAAAAGAGTAGGTCCAGGGAACCCAGATAAGTGACAACCAAAAGAAACACTTCATTCTGAAGGTAGTAGCAGCATGAGGACACCTTAAGAGAAAGGTCACTGTGGCCCTACAGTGTCAGAAGTGTAAGTTGCCTCGGCCACAAGCATCCCTATTTGCACATTTCCCTACTAATGTTGTTTAGGTAGGTGCCCTCTTTTCTCACAGAGCTGTGTGTGAGTGAGCATATAAGGGGTGGGAGGAAGAAGGTTTTGTGACTACTGCTCTGACTATATTTCTATTTATGCCTTTACATTAAGCTAATCATGTCTACTGGCTGGCTATTAAAGTAAAGGCATTAGTGAGTGCTTGTGAACGATAGTTTTAGCAATACAGATCTACAGAGTAATTTAAACCTGGGGTAGTCATAATTGTCTCCCGACTTTGAGTAGAGTCTTTTCATGAGAAGGTTCTATATTGATACCCCACCAATTCAGCCCTCCCTCACTCGAAACAAAGTCAAGTGCAAGTCATGTCATTATTTCTCTGATGGCATGGTCTTCTTCAGCAATGAAGGATGAACACACACACACACATCAACCAGCTCTTCATCCATTTCTGTGAGGATTATATTCATAAAAGAGGTTCCTTTTATTTGTTCCCTCAGAATATAAAGGATGAAAATAAATCAAGAAATTATTAGCTGCTCTACTTTTAATGAATAGTGAGAGCTAGGAAATGGCCAAATAAAACAACTGAATTCCCTATAACTACTACACCATTCCTGTTTTTCAAACTATTCTTGTGTGTGTGTGTGTGTGTGTGTGTGCGCGCGCACATGATACTGTTTTTCCTCTATCCCTTTTTCTGTCTAGGGGGTTGGTAGTATTTTCCAATGGCAGTATCACTTCTGTATTTCTGTCTGTTGATCTTCAACCAAATGCTCTTCGCCTGGTACCACCACTCTTGTTCCTCACCTGTTGACAATATATATTGTCAATATGATGACTATATATAAATATATACATATACACACACATACATACACATATATGCATGTATATAAATACACATATGTGTGTATTGTGTATATACATGCTTATATACATATGTGTGTATACATATATCTTATATGCTATTTGCAAATGTGTTATCTTTGTAAAAATGCTGCTTGCCCCAATCCTCCCCACTATTCCCATATTGTTACTTTTGTGTAAGATTTACTCTTCCAGATCTATATTCCATTTATTGGTATGATCTCACCAGATCAATGTGTTTCCTTGTATTAAAATCACTAGATCACATTGCCTATTACCCATATTTTCATGCATTTCTATATAAACATCTGAAGCTATGAGTTGTACTACTGGCATCTTTATTTGATTTTGTTTCTTGCCAAATTCTCGGTATTTCTACTTCTTATTCTCCTTCTTACATTGTAGCTACCATATTCTGTATGGTATATGATTTGGAGGATGAACTGTTTCCCTACTTTTCCTTTTTTAGTTTAAAGATTTTAAATTCAAATTGTAAGACTCTGGGCAAAGACACATGTACAAATCCTTGTTAGGCACACTCCACTCCTGACCAGGATGCTGTCATTCTTATATTTTAAACTTTGATCCAGGATACCTAAATTAGTTATTGGTGATAAAGGTCTACGATGACTTCAGTGGCAAAGTGTCATATTAAAGTGAATATTAATAGCCACTTTGAGTTATACAAAGTACTTTATACATATTATCTTATATAATATTTGCAAGATAACCTGTGTGGGGTAGGAGCCAAGATGGTGGAGTAGAAAGACTCACATATGCTAGCTCCGAACACACAGTCCCATAATTACCTATAAAAAGAATGCCCAACAAATTCTGGAACAGTGGAAGCCATGCAGCAATGGGGTGAAGGAGATTTCCATTCCAGAGAGCCTGAAAAACTGACCAAAGGTCCATTGCGTACAGGACAAGAGTGGAGCCCAGTTCTGCCCTGGCCACGTGGCACAGAGAGGAACAGATCCAAGCAGCCTTCAGGGACAGAATCTCCAGCGGCCACGAAGTTTCCTCCACCCACAGATGCACAGGTCAGTGAGAGAGATGTCTGGATGGGCTGAGAGGAGAGCAGGGTGTCTCCATGACTTGGGCCCCCTGAGGAGGCAGCAGCAGAGGCAGAGGCAGTAGCAGAGGCAGCGGCAGCCAGAGGAACCCCAAGCAGGCAGGAGCTCCATTTCAAAAGGTCTCTGAATAAAACCCCTGAGGGAACTGAGCCTGGGAGGTGGCCCTGCCCGCACCTGAGCACCAGAACTTAAGCTCCCATTGAATAGCAGTCAGGCCTGCTGCCAAAAGCCCTGAGGCTGGGGAGCAGCATTTGAATCTCAGACCCCAAGCACTAGCTGGGCAGGTCTAGGTGGGAGTGGAGAGAAATCTCAGAAGTCAAGTAACTGGCTGGGAAAATGCCCAGAAAAGGGAAAAAAAAATAAGACCATAGAAGGTTACTTTCTTGGTGACCAGAGGATTGCATCATTCCTCTCTGAGGACGAAGAAATATGCTTACCATCAGGTAAAGACATAAGAGTTGAGGCCTCTGTATCCCAAATATCT
>JAQQSK010017449.1:0-10117 GCA_028658325.1 Potorous gilbertii | reverse complement strand
CATTGTGCCTCATTCTTAGAAATGCCAATTCCTGCATGTAATAGAGAAAATATCGCCCCGTGGTAGGGATCTTTCTGTGTTCCTGATTGTGCACTTCATTACTGATCTTTGCCTTACTCTTGATCATTTTCCTCCTATTTGCCTCAGAACCTCTTTCCTGAATCTATGCCTTCCCAACAATCTTCTGGGTGTCAATTGTTCCCAGAAGCTCTGATTTCCCTTTTCCTGAGGTAGGATCAGTGGCTCTTGTAAGCATCAAATCCTTACAGAAAATACCTATGTAAGGTCACCATCTCCCTTTATAGAAGAAGCATTGATCAGTAGTACCCTCTGCCATTACTGACTCAAAATTTTCTTTTTTCTTTCCCCCTTTTTCAATCCCTTCCTTTCCCTCTTCACCCATTCTACTGTAAACTCTTTTCTTCCTGAAAGTGGACAGGAGCTTTCTTCCTTCCTTATTAGCTATTAACTTCTTATGGGTACTTCACATATTCTTCTCCATCTTTTCCTCTTCCTTTTTATGTGCTCTCCCATTCTGTAATTTAGTACCATGAAACAAAGCAAGAAGAAAACATTGATTCACCTGTAAGCCCTGGGAGGAGGCAGAGGTCAAGGTGTAGAGCTAAGTCCTGTTTCAAGCATGCACATGTCTTGCCTCACTCTGCCTTCATTTGTCTGTTCTCTGGCTAAGTTCTGTTATGACACAATGTGACACCATTCCTCCCTGCTTTTGAAGTCTGAGGAATTTCTGCCATTGAATCTCTAAGGTACTGTGATAGAGCCAGATTGGGATGTAGCTTTGAGTCCTTTTACAAGTGTGTGGGTGGGTTGTACAGCCCTGTTTCCAGGAACATGGTAAGTGATGGGGGAGGGAATGCTGAGTGAGCATGGTATGGATAAGGGACTAGGCTTTTCTGTTAGTTCACTGAGTCTTTGACCTTGTTGGTTTTCTATGCTGTGGAGACAGCTGACATTGCTTTATCTCAGGTGCATAACTCCTATTTTAGAGAGGTTGGAAAGAAACTGTTTAGGCCTCCATTTTATTGGTCATGTCACATGACTAGAAATTTGCTTTTCTTTTAAGGTATATAATAAGTTCACCCTGTGGCTTTCAAAACTGTGCTACTTGTCTGTGCTTCCCCTCCCCCTCCCTTCATTCTGTCTTCTTCATTGAAAAAATGTCTCATTGACCCCTTTTTTCTTTCTTTTTTGTGCCCTATTCCTGTTCCCTCTTGTCTTCTGACTCTCCCCCATTGCAGGAGAATGGATGAGTAGGCAAAGGAAGGGTTTAAAAAAGAGGGAAAGAAAGGAGGAAATTTTGTGTCCGTACAGGGTTCTAACTGATGAATGTTTCTCTGGGAAAGGAGAGAAATTCAACAAAAGGAATGCTTGGCGAAACCATTCACCCTGCCTCAGAAGAAGAGAAATCAGAGGTCCTGGGAACAGAAGAATGGGAGGGCCTGGGGAAGAAAGGTCAAAGAAGCAGCACATTGCTGCCTTAGTCGTGTCCAAAAGTGCATCCCTTACTCTTCATCTTGAGCCCATCCTCTTCCTCTTTGCTGGGGGATGGGTAGCGCGCTTCATCGCAATCCCTCTGTTACAATGATTGGTCGCTGCATCAGTCAGAGCGCTCGGCTCTTCCAAAGTTGTTTTTCTTTATGATGTTGCTGTGGTACCCGTTGTTCTCTTGGCTCTGGTTAGTCCGCATTGCATCAGTTCATCCATGTCTTTCTAGATTTCTCTGAAACTACCCATGTCATCAGTTTTTATGACACAGTAAATTTCCATTTACATTCCTTCCCCAATGGCTAGGCACCCCTTCAGTTTCCAATCCTCTGCTAGTACAAAAAGAGTCAACGTCAATAACTTTGTACCTATCAGTCCTTTTACTATTTCCTACAGCAACGGTAAGGTCTTAGGGATGATCATTTCCATTAGTGGATGAAGGGTCTATACCAATGAAACTCAGAGTTTTAAAATATTGAATATATCTTAGTCGGTTTGTGCTTATAATTCTAATATATATTATTTATGGTTGCAAATAATTTCCCCCTTTTTTTTGCTTAGTTGGCATGCATGCTTTTTAACTTCTGGGAACTATGAGGAAAAACCTATTCTCTACACACCTGGCAGATGGCACATGCCTCTCCCTTCCTTAGAAACAGTCAACCAGGGCATTTACCTGAATGTCTGGTATGTACACTTCTTTCCACAAGATAGGCTGCCAACTCTTCAAAGTTGTTTTGAGTTTCAATTTTGAGTTACAAATTGAAGTAATTTTTAAGCTATAGGGTGCTAGGTGATTGTGAACTTTGATTTTTATTCTGTGTAGGTCATGATTCCATGTTTTTCATGGCCAAAGTCTTCTGGACCCTGGGAAACATTTTTGAAGCCACAAGACTTCCCAAAGATTTCTGTAGGAGAGGTGATGAAGTCAGGGTGGCAATAATGGGTGCAATTGAAAATCTTCCTCCCATATCCTAACTCAGTGCAATTTTATTTCACACCCTGTACTCTGCTTTTCCTGGGCCAGGCATGAAGTCCAACCATCTGGAGAGTCGGAGGAATCTGAAGCTTGAAGTTAATAATACACTTCTGAGGAGCTTAGGTGGTTTTGATTCATAAAAGAAATTGTATGTGTGGCAGAACCTGATCCTACATAAGCACAAGATGATATCATTGATATCATCAAGATAATATCAAGATATTATCTGTTATCAGTGGGCCAGCAGTATGGCCACTGGAGCCAGGGGGAAAGAATACACTCTGGAAACTTGTTACCAAAGAGGGTGAGTCAGTAAAACATGCTTTCTGTAGCACAAAGACACAGATACTCGTAGTCACTGCATGTGGCAGCATTAATGAGATGATGTTTGATTACCTTCCCCTTGCAGCTAAATAAATGAGACTCCCTACAGTGGGAGAGCTGTTTCTACTCTTGCTGTACATCCAGGCAGAAAGTAGGAGTCGGAGGCCTTTCTGGACTGGTTAGCTCGTTTGATTAAGGCATACTGTTAAAGTCGTATATCTGCAAATCATATCACACTGTAGCCACTGAGGAACTGTAGTCTCAGAGGCAGTCTGAGATAATAGATCCAGTATTAAGAATTAGAGCAGTAGTTCTTAAATGTTTTTGTTCTGTGGACCCCTTTGTCAGTCTAATGAAGTTTATGGGCCCCTTCTCAGAATAATATTCTTAACTGCATAAAATAAAATATGTAGGATTACAAAGGAATCTAATTCTACATCTTTTATACATCCTATAAAGATACAATTTTTTCAAAGGGACCATGGATTTGAATAGGGTTAATAATTCCTGAATTAAACTCAGGAAGATCTGAGCTTACTTTCAGGTTCAGGTGCTTACCAGAAGTAAATGGGCAAGACAACCTCAGTCTGCTCATCTGTAAAATGGAGGCAATCATGGTGCTTACCTCACAGGACTGTAGAGAGAATTGAATGAGATAATATATGTAAAATGTGTTACAAACATTAAAGGACAATATAAATATTAGCTATTATTATTAGTTAAAATGAGTATCAGAGGGCAACTGATTGTTATAAGGTGATTATAAGCAGTCTGTAACATATAACAACTAGGGAACTTCAAAGAACAGGGGAAAATGATATGATCAGAGAAATATCTGATAAAAGAGAAGGTGGATTGTTCACTTAACAAGCATGAGGGAAATATGTGGGCCTCCAAAGTGCTCCACTGGCATCCTCAGAGTATCAGGAGAAAGCAAGGGGGTCCTCCAGAATGTTGATTGGACCTTCTATGACCAACATGGACATGTGTCATACTGGATGGGCAGGCATGAATGGGTTGCCATAAGGATCATGGGAGGAAGTACTTAAATGGGTGAGATCACAGAACCACTGGAACTTTTGAGGATTTTGCTAATAGGAAAGGGGTCATGGGTTTGGGTTCTAGTGATGTCTATTAGCCTTACTCAGAGTAAATCTTCATTACTCCACCATAAAGTACATTCCTGCATTAGCCACCCATGTCCTACATCGTATAATTGGTCATAAGCATCTGGGGACATGGGGTAACTATAAGAGTTTTGAATTATTTAGCAAAGACCTTCTGCAACTCCAAGAAAAAATAAGTTAGAGTTCATGCCCTTCTGATCAGTAGGGTTATCTTTGAATACAAGTGAGCATTTGAAGGTCTTCTTAACAATGATAGCTCACATTTATGCAGTACTGAATTGTTTATAAATAGGATTCTTCATGGTAAAGATTGTATAAGGTTGTATAATTTCATTAGTTTGGAGCCTCCCTCTAGAAAGCAGATTATAACCCTTTAGAGATGGGCTTCAAGAATTAGTGCAGCAAAAAGAAAAAAGGAAAAAAAAGAAAAAAGACATAATTCTGTGATCAATTCACTGCTGAGCCTCTCTGAACTTACCCAAGGTTGTCCTTAGGCAATAGATATTGATGAAGTCTGAATAGAGCTGTCCCTAGCCTAATATTATCTACCTATCCCTCCTGCCAATGTCTTAACTTCTTTATATATACCTCAACTGCTCACTAGAACAACAGGTGTGTCCTTGAACTCTTATTCCCACATAAACAGCCCGTGTGTCCTTATGATGGGATCCCGACCACTGTATCCTGCTCTACATCCTAGTGGTGCTGTCTTCTGATTGTCTAGCTATTGTGGTCTTGTCTGGTCAAGATGAGTAGTTAAGTATTGTGATCCTGTCTTGGGCTAAATGGATGATATGGTTAGGATTGAGTACAAGAACACACCCGCTTCTGTGGGAATGGGTCTGAGGGCAGTGTTTGGGTCATCTAGTCCCACACTATTATTTTATAGAAAAGAAAACCAGATAAAGCCCATATTGTTATTATTGTGTTTGTCCTTCATTCTCAAAGAGGACCATGACATCACGATGATGACATGACATGCAGTTGACTTTGATTTGAATGAGGGAGGGCTGTGCAAGCTCATCAGTCTCACTTTCTTCCCCTGAGCCATCTGGGTCCAGTGGCCTGATATTCATCAGGATGCCTGGAGATGACCCTAGATGCAATGTGGGACCTTGGCCATTTTAGGCTAAGATCTTATCAGATTCTCACTTTGAGTGCGTACACCCATGAAATACTATAATATGGTTAGGATTGATATGTGTGAGGCATATAAAGCAATTTGGAAAGATCTATATGAATAATATGAAGTTGGAAAAAAGGGTAATTAAAAGGATGGAGTACCCAGTGACTATGACTAAAAATGAATAGACAGAAAAACCTTTGGAAAGTGCTCCACATATACATCATTTCATTGGATCCTCATAACCCTGGGAGGTAGGTATTATTCTCACACTCATTTTGTAATACGGGAACTGAGGCAAATAGAAGTTAAGTGACTTCCCAAGATCACATAAATAGTTAGTGGTAGAGCTGAATTCAAATGTACATGTTTACAATTAAATTAGCCATTATTTTTTTAAACTTTATTTCTCTTGCTTTTATTTTTTGATCTGCCTTCTTTTGTAACATGGCTAATATGGAAATTATATTTTGCATGACATTATGTCAAATCTCTTGCCTTCTCAAGGAGGGAGGAGAAAGGTGCGGGAAGGAGAGAATTTAGAAATAAAATTTTAAAAAATGTCAAAAATTGTTTTTACATGTAATTAAGAAAAAATAAATTAAACCTCCCAAAATTTACATATATGCCATATGTGCATATACAAAGATGATCTGATATTCAGATCCATATGATTTTGTATGGCACATTCATTTGGCATGTGTACATGTGAACACATGTGCATCTACAGGTCAAACATCCTATGTAATATTGGATTTTTTAAAATTAAAATTTTCTAAAATTAAATTTTAAACTGCTATTTTTTGCATCACTACAGTGTCTTCCAGTATGCTTTATCTTACTTCTTCCCCTCACAGAATGCCATTCCATAAAATAAGAAGTATTTTTTAAAGGCAAAAAAGGAAAAGAGAAAAAAATCAGCATAACTGAATAATGCATTGAAAAAATCTGAAAATATTAACAATGTACAGAATTTGTGGGTGGGTTAAAAATGTTCTCTCATATCTCTTCATTAAAACCATGCAATTACTACAATTCACTCTTGATTTTGTGTGTGTATGTGGTTCCATTTATATTGTGGTAGTTGTGTATATACTTTTCATTTTGGGTCAATTCATATAGATTTTCCACATTTCTCTGTATTAATCATTCACAATTTCTTACAGTATAGTAATAGTCCATTATATTCATGTTGCACAATTTATTTAGCCATTCCCCAATTGAGGGGCATCTACTTTGTTTCCAATTCTTTGCTGTCACAGTCATGCTATAAATATCTTAGTTTGTTTGGAGACTTTCTTCTTATTAATAGCTTTCTTGGAGTATAGACCCATTAATGAAATCTCTGGATCAAAAGGGATGGACATTTTGGCCCCATTATTTGCATAATTTCAAGTTGCTTTCCAAAATGATTGTTCCAATTCACAGTTCCACCAACAATATTTAGTATTTTTATCATCCCATAACACATCCAACATTGATTATTGACACTTGAGTCATCTCTGTACTTACAGAGTGTAAAGTCAAACCTCAGGGTTATTTTGCTCTACATTTTCCTTATTATTAGTGATGAGCAACTGTTCATATCCTTCTTCTCACTTATATACTATTGTATTGTGATTAGTCTTACATATATGTGTTTATATAATACCAAACTTTTATCAGTGAATTTTGGCACAAAGATTTGCCTCCTCTTACCCACATTCAACCACTTCCCTTCTTATCCAAAGTCGTTAGTTTTGTCTTTGCAGAAACTTTTCACTTTCAGGAACTCAGTTATCTATTTTAGCTCTACATGTAATTGCCTCTTCCTCTTGTTCAGTTAGAATGCATCTCCCGCCTGTAACTGTGAAAGGGATATGATCTGCTTCTAATTTTTAAAAATAATATGAACTTTAATATTAAGATCACATATTGATTTAGTATGTATTATGGAATATGGTGTAAGATGTTGGTTTCAGTTTAATTTCTGCCAGATTGTTTTCCAATTTCTGCAGAAACTTTTATCAGATAGAGAATTCTTTCCTAGGTAATTTATGTTTTCTGTTTTCATCAAACTAAATTAAAAAGCAGCAATCATTAAAATTATCTGAATTTTGGTTAAAATATAGAGGTAAATCAATGGAACAAACTAGACAAAAGAGAATCAGAAGCAATGGAACTCAATAACCCAGTGAAGAGCTAAGTCTATCAAAGATGGGCATTGCCCAGTGTTGCTATTACTGTGTACAATGGGCTCCTGGTTCTGCTCACCTCACTCAGGATCAGTTCATGTAAGTCAACTAGCATTTAGTAAGGACCTATTATGTGTGACACTGTACTAAATGCTAGTGATACAAAGAAAGGTAAAAAGAAAACTTGAAAGTAGCTCATAGTCTAATGGAGGAGATAGCATGCAGCTACTATGGACAAACAAACTATAGAAAAATTAAACTGGAGATAACCTCAGAAGGAAGGCTCTAAGTTAAGCACTGAGCCTTTAGATGGGCCTTGAGAAGCCAGGGAAACCAGGACTAGGAGGAGATGAGGAGGATGAATTCAGGCATGGGGGATAACCAGGTAAAATGCTCAGGCAGGAATGGGAGTGTCTTGTATGAGGAACTGCCAGGCACCCAGTGTCACTGGGGGTCTGTAAGGTGTTAAGAAGTTTGGACTTCTGAATACCAAACAGGATTTTATATGTGATCCTGAAGGTGATAGGGAATCACTAGTGTGTGTGTGTGTGTGTGTGTGTGTGTGTGTGTGTGTTGTGTAAAGGGAGGTACCGGTATATGTTGTCAATCCTGCGCTTTGAAGGAATAATTTGAACAGTTGAGTGGAGGAGAATGAATTGGAGTGGAGAGAGAGCTGAAGCAGGGAAACCAATCGGTTTACAAGTCATTTAGTCTCTCTGGACCTCAGTTTCCTTATGTGTAAAATGAGAAGGCAAAAATGGATGGTTTTTAAGGTACCCTCCAGCGTTAAATCCCATGTTTTCAGAAGGAGATGACTGGCATCATTCCACTTTCTGAAAGAAAGCATGGATCTTAGAACAACACAGTCAGAGAAAAAATAAAGTGAAAGTTAGTGGCAGAAGAGAGTAAATGAGGGATTTATTCACACCGAAAGCTTCACCAGGAGGCAGCCTCCCTGCCAGAGCCAAGGGAAAGAGCTGGGATGAGATATGAGTTGAGGGCATTTGTTATTTCTGCCCAGGCTTGTAGTTAAGAGTATCTGTGGAATCTGAAGTCCAAAAGAGGAAATAGCCCTGAGGAAGTTGTGTTCCACTAGTTAGTCAATGACCAGAATGGAGGGCACAAGCAGAATATCCAGGTGAGGTTCAGGAAGGGGTGCAGTAGCATGCCCATAATGTCCCGAATCTTGTTTGTTTTCTTCTTACATAGTCACTCGACTTCTTTGATCTTTCGTCTCCTCGTTCGTCACACCAGGGTGTTGCACTAGCTGACTTCCGATATCCCTTGTGACTCTAAAATTATGATGTTGAACTCAGTGGGGTCTTCTCAGAAGTCTGTATGGGATCAAGGTTATATGCTTGTGCTGCCCTGGAGCCCAGACTTGATTTACTACCAAATATGAGAAATAAGTTCTGTTTTAAGAGCAATAAACTCAATTCTAAGTTCAGCCTAGAGCTGCCTTTCTGCTTATACCACCCTCTTTCCCCCTCCAAGACAGTGATGTCTAGTATGGGCATCGGAATGGTCACAAGCTCTTTGTACATGGTGTCAACTTAATGAACCAGAAATTAACTATATTCCTGACAGCATCCCTAACCCCTCTTAAGAGAGCAGTTGTAGGAACTCATTCCCTCTTTTGTGTGTTCACTTTCTGGTTTTAGGAGACTAGTCTGACAAGCTGCTCATAAAAGACTTCCATTGACAGGATGGACCTCGGTGACAAATGGACTTTGGAGGAAGGTCATAGGTTGGCTCATTCTGGAATGCATCATTTTTCCAGTTCAAGGGCAGGTAGGGTAGCTTTCCACTTGCCTAATCCACCTGCTGTCTTTTCTCTTCTGGTCATGTGACTCTAGTGTTAAACTCTCAATCAGAGGTTCTTAAACTTTGGGGGGGCTGTGGACACCTTTGGCAGTCATGAGGTCTATGGTCCCTTTCTTAGAATAATGGTTTTAAATGTCTAAAAGTAAAATCGATACATTTTTTTTTAAAGCTTACAGACTTCAGGTTAAGAACATTTGTTCTGGAGGTTCCAACATAGTAAAACAGACAAAGAAGAAGACTAGGCTTGGAGTCGGAAGATCTGTATTTGATTCCTGTTTTCGCCACTTAATAGTTGTGGGGCCACGCACAGGACTTTATAAAGGACTTGGAGCTTCAGTTTCCTCATCTTCAAGATAGAAAGAACTACACTTGTCTGACCTTCCATATAGCATTTTTCTGAAGAAGGCATGTTAGATTTAATTAACGGTTATGTGGCAGTGGATAGAGAGCTGGCCTTGGAGTCGCTTACTGGCTGTGTGACTCTGGGTAAGGTACATGACCTTTCAATGCTCTAGACAGTTCTAGAATCTGTCTTTCAGAGAAAGTGCCAACATGCACTGGGAGAGGAAATTTATCACCAATGAAAACATTGTTCTAGTTTTTTGTTTTGTTTTGTTTTAAGGCTATATGATGCCATGCAGGTGAGTTATTTAAATTCTGAGTCTTGTTACTACAACTACAAAATGTAGGCAATAATAACCACCTAGGCAGCTGGTGATGCAATGGATAGAAAGCTGGACCTGGAGTGGGAAAATCTGTCACATTTAACCTTTGTCTGCTTCAGTTTCCTCATCCATAAAACAACGATAGCATCTAGTTTTTAGTGTTGTAAGGAAAAAATGAGATAATATTTATAAAAACCAGCAAACAAAAAACTTTGTAAGTCTTCAATCACCATATAAAAGTTAGCTACTCTTTTTTATTTTTGACAAAGCGATTAGGGATAAGTGACTTGTCCAGGGTCACACAGTGAGTAACTGTTAAGTGTCTTGAGTCTGGAATTGAATTCAGGTCCTCCTGACTCCAGGGCTGGTACTCTATCCACTGCACTATCGAATTA
>JAQQSK010017448.1:0-10118 GCA_028658325.1 Potorous gilbertii | reverse complement strand
CTCTTCCCTAAAGGTTTACAGATAAATAGGGTTATAAGAATTCCTAAGACTGAATAAACTTTTCCAGCTACCACTAGGGTGAAGCGAAAATTGAAAACCTGCTCAAAGAAATGATCTTTGAGTGAAGAGATCAATTCCCCAGAGTTTGTTACACATGAGAATAATTCTTTGACACTTGCTTCCAACTAAACTATATACATTTTGATATTTCCTCAATGGGTCAAGTGTCCTGAAGTATGCCTCATCCTTCTACGATATATGCGACCATAGATTTGGAACTAGAAGGGATTTTAAGGCTCATCTAGTCCAATCCCTTGTTTATATCTGAGGAAATTGAGACTTAAAGAGGTTGTGACTTACCTTTGGTCCCAGAGGTCATAGATGCCAAAGTCGGAATTTGAAAAAGCACACAAATAAACAAATACAATTTTAAAATAAGAAAAAAATTAAAAATCAAGTTGGGATTTGAATCCATAATTCTTTTCCTTGGCATTAAGTTGGTCAACCAGCACTTATTAAGCACCTACTTACTATATGCCAGGCACTATGCTAAGCACTTTGCATATATCATTTCATTTGAACCTTAAAGAGCTCACCGCCTGATGGAGGGATACAACATGGAAACAACTATGTACAAATGAGTTATATACGGGATAAATTGGGAGGGGTCTCAGAGAGAAGACATAAGGATGAAAGATAACTGGGAATGTCTTTCTGAAGAAGGTAGGACTTTCACTAAGACTTCAAGGTTGTAAGGGAAGCTAGGAGGCAGAGATGAGGAGGGAGAGAGTTCCAGGCATGGGGTTCAGTTCATAAAAATTTCCAGAGCTGGAAGATGGAGCATCTTATTTGAGGAAAATCTAAGGGACCTGTGTCACTAGATCACAAAATATGTAGAAGTGTTGTTGTTTAGCCATGTCAGACTCTTTGTGGTCCCTTTTTGGGGCTTTCTTGGCAAAGATAGTAGAGTGGTTTGCCATTTCCTTCTCATTCAAGTTCATTTTACAGATGAGGAAACTGAGGCAAATAGGGTGAAGAGACTTGTCCAGGGTCACACAACTTATGTTTGAGGCTGGATTTGAACCTCCTGACTCCAGACCCAGTGCTGTAGCCACTGCACAACCTACTACCCATAGACTATGGCCCTCATAGATGACTTTGTCCAGGATGCATACTTGTACCTGCTATGCCAATCACATGATTCCTTTGCTAGTCAAAAGACCCTCCCTCCCAGTCACATAACCTCCTTATTTCTCTACTCCTTCTCTTGCCCACCTGTAAGAAGTCAATGAAATGTTCTGCCTACAAAATTCCATCACCTTCTGTGCAATTTTTAACAACACCTATAACTGTTCTCAGAAGCTCCTTGGGAATTTAAATAATAAAATCATGCTGACTTCATTTTCTATAAATGTAGAGTGCATAACCTCAGTGGGGCTCTGCTAGACAATCCTTCTATTCTGCTATGACTAACTTACTTTATCATTCTCCACAGTAACTGTTCCAAATAATTTGCTTTGTCCTTTAGACCCTAGCTTTTTTCTGAAATCTAAAACATATTCCTTCTTCATTATGCATCTTTGCCTTCTACTAGCTCCTTTCCCATCTGCTTTGAACTCCTCAGTTGTAAAAAAAAAAAAAAGCTTTCCTTTGACCTACATACCCCATCCAGATACCATTCCAACTCTTTCTGCTACTTTACCTCTAAATTTCTATTAAAAACATTTCTTTTTAGCATTCTTTTCCCTTTAAATTTTGAGCTCCAGATTATCTCTCTCCCCTCTACCCATCCCCAACCACTAAGGTAAAAAAAATATATCGATTATGCATATGAAATCATGCAAAACATATTAACCATATCACCAAAAAAAAGCAAAAAGGAAGCTAGAAAATTATGCTTCTATTTTCACTCAGAGTTCATCGTTTGGTTCTCTGGAGGTAGATAGTATTGTTTCATCTCAGTCCTTTGGGATTATCTTGGATCACTTGTTTTGATCAGAGTAGCCAAATCTTTTACAGTTGGTCATCATTATAACACTGCTGTTACTGTGTGAAATGATCTCTCAGTTCTCACTTCTCTTTGCATCAGTTCATATACATCTTGCCACATTTTTTTTTCCTGAAACCACATACCCTTTGCCATTTCTTAGAGCACAATAGTTTTCATCACAATTATATACCACAACTTGTTCAATCATTCCCCAATTGATGAGTATCCCCCCAATTTCCAAATCTTAGCTGCCACTAAAATAGCAGTTACAAATATTTTTGATCCAAGATGTCATTTTCCTTTTTCTTTGATCTAGTAGTAATATTGCTGGATAAAAGTGTATGCACAGTTTTACACTACTTTGGGCATAGTTCCAGAGAGTTTCCAGAATGGTTGGACCAGTTCACCATTCCACCAAAAGTTTATTAATATACCTATTTCCCCTTATCTCCTCCAGAATCTGTTATTTCTGGTAGGTGTGAGATGGCATCATAGAGTTATTTTAATTTTCCTCTCTAATCCATAGTGATCTAGGACATTTTTTTCATATAGCTTTGATTTCTTTTGAGAATGGCCTGTTCATATGCTTTGACCATTTATCAATTGTGGAATGACTCTTATTTTTATAAATTTGACTCAGTTCCCTATATATTTGAAAACTGGGACCTTTAGAAGAAATTTGCTATAAAATTTTTATATTATTTCATGGTACATTTCTTCATTTTAATATTACTTCATTATCTTTTCAAAAGATGTAATTTCCATGATTAGCTCTTTCAATTAAGTCTAATTTTGTTTTTGCTGTCATGATTGCCACTCCTGCACTGTTCACTTCTACTGAACCATAATAACTTCTACTCCTGACCTTCCTTTCAACTCTGTGTCTTTCTGTCCCAGTTGTGTCTCTTATACACGGTATGTTTTGTTCTCATGATTTTCTTGGATCACTCTCATTTCTTTTCCCAATTTTATCCCTACCACTCTTATCTCTTTTTTAAATTTTCCAGGAATTCTTACTGGCCTTAGCTGGCTTAGCATTTGTCTTTGAGACTTTGCCTATAGTTGTTTTCCACAGAGTTGTCTTCTTCTAAGATTTTCTTGGACGTGTACTTCAGTTTTCTGGAACCTGTCAGGAAGACAGGTTAAAATTCAGTCTCGGACACCTAGTAGCTGTGTGACTATGGGCAAGTCACTTAACCTCTCCATGCCTCAGTTTCCTCATCTATGAAGTGGAGATAATGATATCTAACATTAGGGCTAATGTGAAGATTAACATAGGATTGGATTTATAAAACACTTTACAAACTTTAGGGGGCTACATAAATGCTATTATTGTAATCTCAATGGCCATCTAACGCAACCAATATCTTGAAAAGGATACTTTTAAATCATAAATCAAGCTTGTAGAAGGGGATAGCAGAGTGGATCAAAACCAACATCCTACAATATGTTGCTAAGAAGAAACACACTTGAAGTAGAGAAATACACACAGAGTAAAGGTAAGGAACTAGAGCAGAATCTATTATGCTTCCATTGAATTAAAAAAATAAGCAGGGTAGCAATTCTGATGTCAGACAAAGCAAAAGCAAAAATAGACCTAATTAAAAGAGATAAGGAAGGAAATTAAATCTTGCTGAAAGGTGCCATAGACAATGAAGCAATCAAATTAGATGACCAAGCAATATTTTAGCTGTCAGATCTATGGAGATGGGAAGAAGTCATGACCAAACAAGATAGAGAGCATTACAAAATGTAGAATAGATAATTTCAAACATGTTAAATTAAAAAGATTTTGTATCACGAAACTGATGCAACAAATATGAGAAGGAAAGCAGAAAACTGGGAAACCATTTTTACAGCAAGTATTTCTCATAAAGACCTCAAGCATACAGAGAATTGAGTCAAATTTATGAGAATACAAGCCATTCCCCCGTGGATAAATGGTCAAAGCCTATGAACAGGCAGTTTTCAGATGAAGAAACCAAATAGGCATACAAAGTAGTGCTCTAAATCACTTTTGATTAGAGAAATACAAATCAAAACTCTGAAATGCCAACTCACACCAATCAGATGAGCTACTATGACAAAAAAGAGGAAAATGATAAATATTGGAGAAGATATGGGAAAACTGGGACACTCATACACTCTTGATGGGGCCAAGAACAGATCCAACCATGCTGGAGAGCAATTTGGAGCTGTGCCCAAAGGACAACCAAACTGTGTATACCCTTTGATTCAGCAATAGCACTACTAGGTCTGTATCCTAAAGGGATCACAAAAAAGGGAAAGTATCTACATGTGCAAAGATATTTATAGCAGCTCTATTTGTGGTAGCAAAATATGGGAAACTGAGAGGATTTTCATCAATTGGGGAATGGCCAAACGAGCTGTAACATATGAACGTAATGAAACGCTATTGTCCAATAAGAAATGATGAACAAACAAATTTCAGAAAAACCTGGAAAAACTTGCACAAACTGATGCAGAGTGAAATGAGCATAGTCAGGAAAATACTATACACAGTATCAGCAATATCGTGTGATGACTGACTATGAATAACTCACCTCTTCTCAGCAGCACAATGATGAAAATGCTATCCATATCCAGATGAAGAACTGATGGACTCAATGCAGATCAAAGCAATTTTTTTCACTTACTTTATTCTTTCCTTTTAATCTGTTTCTTTCTTCCACAATTGTGATGAATATGGAAATGTGTTTTACATGATAACACATATAAACTATATCAAACTGCCTATCACTTTTAGAAGAGAGGAGGAGAGAGAGGGAGAGAGGAAAATTTGGAATTAAAAATCTTGTAAAAATTAAGACCAAAAATTTTCCTGATATGTAACTGTGGGAAAAATAAAATATTATTTAAAGCAAAAAAGTCAAGCTTGTATAATACATAATATTTATATGACACATCAGCAATTGATAATCTAATCTTTGTTTGAAGATATCCAATGAGAAAGAACTCTCTGCTTCCCCAAGACAATCCATTCAATTTTTGGATAATTAATTCTTAGGAAGTTTTTCTTTATATCAAACAAAATTGCTTCTTTGCAATTTTTGCCCTCTAGAGCCAACAATAGACTTTACTTTATCACTAGTGAATTTCATCTTATTAGATTCAGTCCAGTGCTTTAGCTTGTCAGAATCTTTTTGACTTCTGACTCTGTCTTCTGGTGTGTTAGTTATCTCTCCCAGCATGGCTCCATCTACTAATTTGATTCGATTTAAGTTCCAAAATGTGCTACCATCTTGTTCACATTATTCCACATTGTCCTAGCACAAGAGACTACATTGTTGTTAAACCATCAGAGTGGTTTGCCACTTCCTTCTCCAGCTCATTTTATAGATTAGAAAACTGAAACAAACAGAATTAAGTGACTTGTCTAGCAACAACAACAAAGCTAGTAAATGTCTGAAGCTTGATTTGAACTCAAGATCAGTCTTCCTGACTCCAGGCTCAGAACCCTATCTACTGGGTCATCTAGCTGTCCTAATCAACTGCTTTAATAAAGTCCAGGGAAATCATAATATAGAATTTCCCTGACCTACCAGTTTACTAACCCAGTAAGAAAAGGGAAAAAAAAGTTAGTCTGGCATGACCTATTAATTAATGAATGACAGATGGTAGAATTGCTTAATTCTTTTTTTTCTCTGCCAAAAAGAATGACCTTGGGGCAGGAAAAGACAGACCAAAAAATGACTCAAGATACAAAGGGTTCAACATTAAAAACCTGGCTGTAATGAGTTTGTGTCTTCAAAGAAATCCATCCCAGAACACTGAAATAACTAACTGGTGGATAGAAAAGACTGGTCAGCGATGTTTGAAAGATAATGCAAAACAGGAGAAGTGCTAATGTACCAGAGAAGGGCAAGTCTCCCAAACTTCAAAACAGGAAAGAGTTTGGAGTCTGAAACCTAGAGGCATTTGAGTTGAACTTTGATTATTGGTCCCAAATTTCAAAGGGATTTTCAACATAGAGAAAGATTTATGATGATTTCACTTTATCCATTAAAACAACATCTGATCTTTTAGGTTTCGGACAGAAGTGGTAGTCAAGAATGGAAATGTTGATGGAGTAGAGGCAAGTTTGGAGTTGAGAAAGAAGCAAAGAAGAAAGGACTAAGTGCTGACTGCTTCCATTCTGATGGCTTCCATTCATCTCCAATTTAATTTAATTCAGTTCCCCAAGTATTTATTAAATCCCTTGACAACAAGAAAGCAAAGTGCCAAGCAGCACAGTGTCTAGGACAGTGAAAAGAATTCAATAAATAAATACTTATTGAACTTATTGTAAGCTTTTTATGGATAGAGACAATATTTTATAATTATTTGTATCCATCAAGTGCTTAGTTCACAACTTTCAATGTTGAATGAATCAATGGAAGGGTGGATGCGTAGGTGGATGGATGGATGAGGAGTAATTCATTTGGACCCCTACTGTAGTCCAATCAGCATTAATCAGTTTGACATTCCACATAAATCATATAAGGATAGATAGGTTCTTATAGTGGGCCTCAGACTTTAACGTAATGTCCACTACTTGTTTACCAAGTTATGAATATCACTTGTGCAACCACAAGAATGCTGACAGAGATACCTCCATCCTGGTTTATTAAAACTCCACATCCAAACCCAGTATAGGGGGATGCCCAGATGCTTTGGAAAGTCCTCCAACCTATTTTTGTACCTCCAGTCCATTCTCTCTTGTCCAGTATGAGTGAATGATCATCTTATGACCATTTAATCAGTGGAGCTGTCCCAGGCTTTGCCCAACTTGTGACCTCTTTTAGCCCTTGAGAAATGAGATTCTGTATTTCACCATGCCTCTTTTGCATATTTCAAAAACCTATAAAAACAAGGTCCTGGAAGAAGGGGGCCTCTCAGATCATGAGAAAGATCTGAGGTCCACTTCATCAGAGGGGACCATGGACCCTTTCATGAAGTGCCATTGGCTTAGAGCTCTGCTTCAATCTCTTTTAGTGTAGAGACTTTATCCATCTATGGATGGATAAAAGGATTAGAGAGACCCTCAGATCACATTTAATTTTGAATACCTTTCCTATGGCTTTTATTTGAAGACTAATTTTTCTGTACCAACCTTTGTCTTCAATGGTTGTGTGACCTTGGTCAAGTCATGGAACCTCTTTGTAGAGTCTGCCCCACAGAAAAATGATCCCCGTGACCTCTTCCCTATTTATTCTAGATGATATTACCAAACTCCCTTAAGTCCAATGCACAACTTTATAAAAATGACTCTCAAGTCTATACAAAAGTTCTAATTTCTCTGAACTCTAGTCCCCCCACACCAATTACTCATCTTTCCCCTAGCACTTCAAACTCAACATATTCAAAAGAGAATCCATGATCTTTCTTTTCTAAACCTACCATCCCTCCTAATTTTCCTTTTTCTTCCAGGGGTCTCATCCTCATTTCAGTCAACTGGCTGTCATCTATGCAGTCATTCTTAGTTCTTCCTTCAGGAAGATGAGGTAAGTTATTCAGTACAAAGTGAATGTGTAGTATCAGAAATTACACTCAAAACCAGAACATCTGACTCCCCATATTGGGGTCCTTCTGCTAATAACAGTTCTTTCCATTGATAGAACAATTTACATTTTATCATGTGCTTTCCTAAAAATAATCCTGCGAAGCAGGGGTATATTACCCTCACTTAATGAATGAGCAGACCAAAGCTCAGGAGAGGGTCAGTGACTTGGGACCATAAATTTCAAGTTGGAAAGGATCATCTGATCTACTCACCTCCTTTTACAAATACAGAAACTTACAAAATTTTGCAAAATACAGAATACAGAGACCCAGAGAGGTTTAGTCATTTGTTCAAGGTCACAGAAGTAGTAAGGAGGGCACCTAGTATTTAAATCTAGATCCATTGACTTCCAATTAAGTCTTTTTCCTACATTATGGTGTTGACTATTTTACAGAGGAGTTGTTAATCTGGACTGGTGAAGGGAATTTCCTATACCTAAAAACAAACAAACAAACACAGGCCTGGAATAAAATTACATGTTGGTTTTTGCCCTTCATTCTTGAAGAGGACCTCACTACAGTAGAGTCAAGTTTTAATGTGTCTGACTGTGGCTGATCAGACCAATAGGAGCTCAGAATGCTCTACCACAGGTGGGGCACTTATAATCTGTGTGAACATTTGGAGTGGATTCTCTAAATTTGCACATCCTGCATTTCTGTTGAGCTGTTTCAATTCTGCTTTACTCAAAGAGCAAATGTGGGCACGCCATGCTGAGTAGTCCTGTGTCAGCGTCTCCCATGTCACACAATCAATTCCAAAATTCTTAAGGGAGTCCTTGAGAGTGTCCTTGTATCGCTTCTTCTGACTACCATGTAAATGCTTGCCCTGTGTGAGTTCTCCATAAAACAGTCTTTTTGGCAAGTGTGCATTTTGCATTTGAACAACTTGGTCAGCTCATCGGAGTTACACTCTCTGAAGCAGAGTCTGAATGCTTGGCAGCTTAGGTCAAGTAAGGACCTCAGTGTCTGGTACCTTATACTGCCAGATGATCTTCAGAATCTTCCTAATCCATTTTAATTTGATATAGTATAATATATGATATAGCAGTATAATACAGCATGATCTCATTATATTGTTAATCACTACAATTTGTATATCACTTCAAGGTTTGCAAAAATGATTGCATTTAATCCTTATTAAATTAGTATTTATTTCATTATAAATCTATTGTTATCTATCATTATCCCCATTTTACAGATGAAAAAATTGAGGCTTTAAAAAAGTTAATAAAAACAATAGAGACTCTCTTGTTTGCATATATTTGTATTTATATCCCTAGCTCTTAATTAGTACAGTACTTGGCTCATAGGAAGACATAAAGGATGGCACAGTGAAAAGAGCACCAGGCCTGGAGGAAGGAAGACCCTGGTTCAAATCCAGCTTCAGACTATTACTAGCTGTGTGACCCTGGGCAAGTCACTTACCCACTGTTTGCCTCAACCTGTCAAACTGTTATGAAGACAAAATGAGATAATATTTGTAAAGCACTTGGCACAATGCTTTACAACTCATTGTAGGAACTATATAAATGTTAGCTATTATTAACAAATCTTTAGCTACCTACTATTTAATAATGAAGATGATGTTGACGACTTACATTTGTATTTCACCATCTGTAAAGCAGTTTAATATGAATTGCCTTATTGATCCCTAAGGCAACCCTGGAGAGATCAACCAGGCAAATGCCCTTAGCTTCTCTTAGGTGAAAAGGCTGAGACTCTAGAGTGGTTGGAACGATTTGTTTAGGATGCTACAGCAAATAGCTGAGTTGGGCATTGAAACATATATCTTCAGGTTCTAATTTAAGAATTTTTTTTTATCAGGGATTCTTAATCTAGGGTCTATGAACTTACAAAACAATAACTACTACTTCCTATTATAATTGGATATTTGGTTTCCTTTGTAATCCTTATTTATCCTGAGAAGGGATTCCCTAGGTTTCACCATGACACAGAAGAGAGTAAGAACCCCAACTTTGCACTCCACCATGCTTTTTTACTTATTTTCCTTAATGTACGGTTTACTTAATACAAATACTCTCAGATCATTAAAAGAGTTTTAGAATACATTATGTCACATTTAGTTGATCAATTTTCAGGACATGTAAAACTTAATAAGACAGTGAACTGTATCAATATTTTTTTTAAGGACGATAGCTTTATTTTTTTCAGCATTCACTTCTATAAGATTTTGAGTTCAATATTTTTCTCCTCCCTTTGCCCTCTCCCTTCCCCATGTGTCAACTTTTTGAAAAATACATCACCTTTCATACACATTTCTATTGTTATTTTATTTTTTAATGAAAAAATGTTGCAACTGGGCTTTTTTTGTGTTTCACCTTAAAATACATTTGGACAAAGAATGATTAAAGGAAAGAAAATCAGTTTCATAAAATTAAAAAAAAGGGTATATTTAAGTGAAAAGAAAAACAAATTGAAATTTGGAAAAAGCAACTATCTAAAATAGTGATTCCTATCCTTCTAGAACCTGTACAGAATTATAGGATCACAGCATCTCAGAGCTGGAAGACACTCCAGAAGTGTCGATGGAAAATTTATTCTTATC
>JAQQSK010017447.1:0-10118 GCA_028658325.1 Potorous gilbertii | reverse complement strand
ACAAATGGGGAGAAAATTTTGGAACCCAAAATCTTGTGAAAATGAATGTAAAAAGTTAAATAAAAAAAAAAAGAATTTGGCATCCTTCATATCAAAGGTGTTATTCTTCCCACAACACTTAAACAGCCCTACCCAATGTCACAGAGGGAATGAAAGAGGGAAGATTAGAATTCAGTGTACCATGATACCTTTCCTTATCTTCTGAGGCACTACAAAGAAAGATCATTGCTACTATTCTTTGTTGTAGCCTAAAACCACAGACATCACTTTGAATTTTATGTCCATGTTCAATGAAGATTTGACATCAGGGTCCTATGAGTAAGCTAGAAATGGAAATCACTGAGTAGGACTCAAAAACTGCCAGTGTAGGAGGGCTTAATGAGACACAAGGCACAGAAAGAGAAGGGAAGATGTTATTCAAGGAAATCTTTAATTTTCCCTTTTAAAAAAATAAGAAAAGAAATACTAGGGTGGGGGGCACTGTTACATAAGTAAAAATCATATACTATTATCTGCTATTGTGGAGTTCTAGTCATGCAGAAAAATTAGAAAAAACCGGGGTAAATCATTTCTGTACACCTGAAGATGTGCTCATGTTCCCTCATCATATTCTATTGATCCATCAGAAGATATTCCATTATCTTCTATACACCCAAATATCCCACTTAATTTTTTCTATATGGAAAGCTTCCCTCATATCTCTGACACCACCAACCAAAGTCTCTTTCTACAAAATTTACTATCTATATTTCTTCATGTTTAAATTTTATAAGGACAAAACGGTACAGTCTCAATAGTGATTATAAATAAATTAAACAACCTTAAACCACCATTCAAGATACACATTGAGACTAAGAGAAATAAAAACTGTAAAACACAATATGGTAAGAATGTAGGAAAATGGGTAGACACTGCAAGTGACACTGTACAAGTTCGAACCTTTCTAGGGAGTAAAATAGCAATGTGTAATAAAAGCTCCAACAGTGTTTAAACACTGACCTGATGATTGTATGGGACAAAGCAGAATATACTCTACAAGGAAATTATTCAAATAGTATGTATACAATGACTCTACTCCTATATAGATTGGATTAGAAGATTTCAAGGTCCCTTAATACTCAGAAATTTCCAGAGTCTGATTACAACTATGAAAAAAAACATTCATGCTGCATTACTAGTGCTGGGGGGATATCAAGAGTGATATGATTTAATATAAAACCTAACTTCATAATTTAACATTGTTTCTTTTAATTCTGCTTAAGATTTTGCCTTAATAAATCTTTCCCAATCAGCAACAAATGTTTAATCTTACCACCCCTAAGACTCATCCAATGACAAGAATTAGACTGAATTGTACGCAAGAAATCTCTTTTAGAAAAAGGAGGAAGGCTGTCAGGCTGCTCAGCAAGCTGTGCTATCAAGACTTTACAAAGAAGGATACCCCACCTAATGTAAATAACTGGCTTTCCACAACACACACTAGGCAAAGTAACATTACAGGCCAGACTCTTTATAACACTGGAACAGTGTTACAGAAAGGGTAGCTAGCCAAATGACGGCACAGAACTGTTTCATGACCTCTTGCCAGGGTTTGTTAATGATGCTACTATCAAATAATATTATCAGAAAAACATTTTGCAGGATTTGCCTTCATAGTAAAGCCCAATTAGTTCACACTCCAGTAATTTGGAATTTATAATTATTTCAACAGGAGCTCAGCTGAAATTTAGTGGTGTCTGGCAAAACACATTTATCACAAATTCTACTTGGCACCTGAAACCAGAACTAAAAAGTCAAAATTAAGGATTCATTACCTAAGGAAACTAGACTGCACAAAACTAGTTGGGAGTTTGAAACCCATTCAAACAATATTCAGTATTCCCATTTCTAGATAAAATGTAGTGTAACAAATTTTTTAAAAAGAACATAATCTAATCCTAAAAAAAATTTAAGTTTTCTCCAACTACTGAAAATGTATATATGAGGTAAAAACCTAAAACAAACCTCAGATATTAGTTAATAAAAATGACAGATATTTATTTAAGCCATAAAAACAAAAACCGTAGGATAGGAGATGCCTTCAAATCTGTTTCATAGCAAAAGTAAGGAAAAATCAAAATCCAAATAATGCAAATGAATAAAGAAAACAAATGGGGGTGAGGGGAGATGTTTTGGTAACTAGGGAACCTTTAAAATGCCTTTTTAAAAAGAAAAAATTTAGCTGTAAAATTCTATTGTTTTATTTCCACAGCACCCAATAGTCTTTATAAATATCCACTTATAATTAGTTTGCTCATTACAAATTATTTATGTCTACTCATTAAAGCAGAAACACTGAAGATCTCTATAAACCTACATTTTGTTCATTTACACACATATCAATATAGTATATTTTTAAATGAATACACTTTTCATTTAGACCTTTCACTAAATCAGAATAGCATTTCCTTGAGTTAAGCCAAATTATTTAATATTGTTGGGTTCCATGAACCTCAGAAATGAGCCCTGGACTAGAAGACCTTTCTACTATGATGAAGAGAGAGAGAAAAGGGAAAGAAGGCGGATCTGTAACCCGATTCTATGAGCTCACAGAACTCTTGGCACCTCTACTATTTCCATTAAAGTCTAAAAAGAGAAAACAAAACATAATAATCATAGAGCTACTTATCAGACACTATGAAGAAAAGTTTAGAGGAGGAAGATGTTAAAATGCTTTTTAATTATTTTGATTTTACTCATAACTTCCTACTCCCCAAACAGAACTGATAACCAATCCTTAGCTATAATGACTTCCATTAGCTTTTCAGCTATCATAGGATTTAGAGACAGGAGACAACTTAGAGAATAGCAACTCCACAACACAATGTCACTATTATAGTACCTAATTTACTATACAGTAACTAATACTATAGTACCTGGTTTCCTCCAGTTAATTTGGTTGCAGGTTTTTGGCTAGTCTTTTTGGGATATTCAGGAAGGGGGAGTGACTAACAGGATTTCTTTTATTTTCTAACTTGATAAATAGCAGCAAAGAACTGAGATGAATACCCACCTGGCTGTTCTGCCTGCTCTATGGATATAAGTGTTGGCATCCTCTGGACAATCAAACTGAAGGACCCAATTCACAGCTGGAAAATCTGTACAAGAAGAAATGTCAAGTTTTTAAAAATCATTTTTAAAACTGACTGTTTAACACTATTTTTATTTAATAATGTGACTGCAGAAGAGGGCTCTCAGTCATATCACCCAAATGATGGGCACCATCTGCAAAAAAGATTAAAAATAAAATTAATTCCAAACACTAGTAGAGAATTACAGTTCTCCCTTTTGTCGATGTGAATTAAAATTAATGTTACCTACAGTTCCTAAATATTAACAGTGCTTTAAACTGAATATAATTTTATTAATGAGATAGACATCATATAAATAATAAAACTCCCTGATATTTAATGATTAAAATGAACAGGATGTGACCCACTTCTCAGAGAAACCCAATGAGAAGTAAGATAAGCTTCTGAATTTGCATATAGAGCCACCAGTAAACAATCTACCCTCAGTTTTTGCCTCATCCTTCTACAATCAGGATTAACTAGTACAAAGAGCATATTTCTGGCTGCTGAGCTACTGAGGGCCTACATGTTACAATGTTAAGTAGGCTTGCTTCAACAATTTATGGATTTCACTTTAAGACTTTTGGACCAATTTTTATTGCAGGGATGGCCTAACAAGAAGGTATTGTAAAATGAAGGGCCCTACATGCAACAAAATTATCTCCAAATCTTATTATAATGCATTCCAAAGAATAAAATGTAATTTTGAAGAAATGGACATTAAAAAAAAAAATAAGACTGTTGTAAAGGAGGAAAGAAAGGAGGACATTAGCCAAAAATCAGAAGGAAGTACATTTCGTTAGTCTGAACTCAGCTGTTCTGTTCTTGGCCACCCTGGCAATAATGACAAAAATTGGTTTTTCCTGTCAAATCATTTTTCCTTCTCAGATTGAAAAAGCAAATCAAACAAGTATTTTAATTGACCAGGTATTCAGTGCTATCCTAGAAGCTATATAGACTATGGAATGGAAGCACCTTGATCTGAAAACTGACCATTTAATTCAAGAGACAAAATTTAAATATATGAAATAGTAAACAATGAGATAGTACATAAGTGTGAATGTAATCACATAGAACAGACTTTTACAAGTTGTCCAACATCTTCTGGGAAAACAACAATGAATATTCTAAAGAAACAATTATGGATACATTTTTTCCTTCAAAAATTATCAAAAAGATAGCATTAAAATATGATCAGAGAATCATACTAGATGGAAGGGATCCTAGAGATCATTTAAGCCTACCCTTGACATGAAGTATGAAATCCCTCTAAAACATCTGCGATAAACCTTAGCCTAAAGTTCTCCAGTGACAAAGAAATTCCCCCAAAGAGAGAGCCCTGGAATGTTACTGTACAGCTCAATTACAAAGTTCTTTTTTGTCAAAATCTGCCTCCCTCTAGCTTCTTCCTATGGATTCCAGTTCTACACTGTAGATCCACACCAATTAACTCTAATCACATAACAATCCTTTAAATAACTGCAGTCCCAGTGATCAAGTCCCAGTCAAAATCTTCTCTTCAAGCTAATCCTTTTGACCATCACTAATGTAGGCACGTTTTCAAGCCCTCACCTCACCATATTCTTCTCTGCACAATTTCAGTTTATCAGTTCCCTCAAACCAGAGACAGAATATAGAAACATTCCGTTTAATCTACAGGTCAAACTTAAGGCAACCCCAAGCACCTCACAGAGGAAGGTATAATGAAAAATGCACTGGATTTTGAGGGTGGAAACCCTAGATTCCAATGTAAGCACTTGAATTTATAGTGAGTAACTAGGGCATACCATAGTCTTTCTGGGCCTCAGTTTCTTCATCTATAAAATGAAGAGGTTTAGAGCAGACGACCACAAGGCAGGTTTCTTACACAGAGAAATCCTACGTAGAAGACAGGCTGGGTGGCTGCAGAGGGACCTTCCTATTCTCAAATTTGGTGATTAAATGATCTCTATTAAATGATGTCCAGCTCCAACTATGGCAGCTAGGTGGTACAGTGAATAGAGTATCAGGAATGGAATCAGAAAGACCTGAGTTCAAATCTGGCCTCAGACACTTACTAGCTGCATGACCCTGTTTGTCTCAGGATCATCTGTTAATCCTGTTTGTCTCAGTTTCCTCATTTGTAAAATGAGCTGGAGAAGGAAATGGCAAATCACTCCAGTATCTTTGCTAAGAAAACACCAAATGGAGTCATAAAGAGTCAGATACAACTGCAAAACAATTAAATAACAGTGCTAACCATCTATCTGAATCTCAGTCTGGGACAAGTGCAAGACCTCAGTAATGAATATAGCTCTCTAGGAAGGAAAAATAGTTGTCGCAAAATGTAGAGCTCATATACTTTATTGCAAGAAGAGTATGTAACTCAAAATCTTTTCTTTACTTGACATTTAACAGACAATTATCCTGTTATCTGGTTTCTAAACTATAAGAGATTAGAAAGGCTTAGAAGGCAACACACTAATATTTACAACGGAAAAGCTGGCAGAAAGAGAAGACAAAAAACAACCATAAAAAGCACAGAGCATGGAAGTACAGAATCATTTAGCATAAACAGTCCTAAATACTTCAATAGTGATGCTAACAAAATTTTTGTTGCACAGCCCCAAGTGCACTCATGCATTCTATTACAATATAGTAACAGATGCTTGTCATAACTACCAAGACTCATTTTAAAAAAGGTTAAATAAATAATCTGTAAACCGTATGGTATTATATAAACATAAACTAGTATTCAAAGGCAATGCGGGAGAGTGAAGAGAAAAATAAGATCTCTGCTATAAACTCAATATATAACTTCAGACAAATCATCTGACCTCTTTAGATCTCAGTTTCTTCATACAATGAGGAAAGTTAATTAAACCAAGGGGTGTCAAACTACAGGCTGGATCTGGCCTTCATAGTTTGCTACAGTTTGCTGACACTTTGGTTAAGCTAAATTATCAGGTCAATATTAGGATCTAACAGTTGGGCTAGTACTGCATAGCACTTGAAGAAGTAAAAGATATGTGAAGAAGTACAAAAAACACAGATCTTATTTACTCATGTTCTATCTCCTGTAAAACCAGAGGACAGAAGTCATTCCAGTTCAGCTGCATGCTCATTTGAATTCTGGTTAGCTTTTCATAAGTAAGCAATAAATACTGTCATTTACTATGATCACAGACCCCTTTCCACACTGACAGCTACCTACCTAGCCCCCTTGCTGCAATGTCAGTAGCAAAGAGCACTGCAGATTTCTTGCGGACAAACTCATTATAGACTTCCATTCTTCTCATCTGCTGCTGTTTGCCATGGAGAGCAAGGATAGAAATACCTGGTCGTAGCCTGCAGAAGACTCGGAACAGATACTGAACCTATGAATGGAAGAAAGAGTAACCTTAGCACTTTTGGAAGGCAACTATAAGAGAAGATGAGGAATAAGAGCTTGGAACTCTACTTGACCCTAAGTATCACCAATTTCAAATTCACCAACCTAAATAGAAATCAATACAAAAATAACAATGGAAATAAAGAAAAGGTCTTTTCCCATTTCATCTGAATGCTCTAGCTACAAAAGCATAGTAAAAATCAAGACAGAAAACCTTTAAGACTCTTCCAGGGACCATCTCCTAAAAGAAAAATAGAAAAATTGGAAACTGAAACAGATCATAAAAACTTAAATGTATATATGCTAAAATTCTATGAGGTGGTCCTGTTAGAACCCTAAATATCACACATGAAATTAGTAGGCCTTTTCTTCGAAATTTCAAGTTCTCTGCCTACCATTTCACAAGTATTCAACATTATGAAGAGAGCTAGAGTTCAGAAGAAAAGTGCCTCATTCTAGGCCACATAGTAGGAATAAGACTAGAATTAGTTCTTCCTTTTAGATTAATATGCCTCACTTAAAATTTAAAGGTAACTGTTAAATATTCAAGAGCATTTGTATAATGCTTATATCCAACTCTTCCCCCAGGGTCATGTTTTTTCATAATGCTACATTAGCTAAAATATACTAAGTCCAAATTAACCTGTGGGCATGGGGATTGGTGGAGAAAAACTTGGAGGGATGTATGACTCAAATAGCAAATAATTACAACTAATATTCTGTGGGAATTAAGTTTCTTAAAGGTTTTCACTTTTATTATTTTATTTACAGTATGATATACTAGAAAAACAGTAACAAATCAGAAGACCATGAAGGGTTCCAGGCCATCCTATGAAACTTACTAATCACATGACCTCAAACAAGTTATTTTTCTTCTCTAAACTGTAAAACAAAGGTGCTGTACTAATTAAGTTATAAGAGCTCTTCTAAATGGACAACTCCCACTAAGATATTACCACCCCTGGTTTACTAAAGAGGAAGCTGAGACAAAAAATCCCCACAACTGCACCCACTAAAATGAAATGTTGAAACAGCTTTGGCTCTTCAAATATAGAAAAAAAACATAATGAAGACTGACTTAGAAGGGGGAAAAAAGGAGCTAGAGTACCTCTTTACAACTGGCAAAGAACACGATGCTCTTCTTTTTCAGATGGCTCCTCAGGAAGGAATAAAGCACACTGATCTTTTGGTGCAGCTCACAAATGACATAGTTCTGGTCCAAAGTGGCTGGAGTACTAATAGAATTAAGGAGAAAAATTCAATTAACAGTTCCCATAGGATAAATATAAAAATCTAGACCTAAGGAACAATCTTTATTCCATCACAATGGTTCTTTAGCATCTTAAAACAAAATCCTGAAAGAAATAAGTCTCTTTGCTCCTCACTCCCAGTTTCAAAGAAAAATTCATTTTCTCCTAAGTAATACTATGTTCAGAAAACACCAAGAATGCCTCTTTCTTCTAGGAAAGGGGAAAATTTCTTTAAAGCCAAAATTTTAAATACAAGTAAGTTGGACTGATAAAAAACAAACTCTGTTCTCAATTCAAAAGTGATATTCAAAACCCCTTTTGCCCCAAAACTATGATTTTCAAGAAATCACTAGGACTGTTTGTACTTATGACAGTATGAAAGGAAACCTACTGATGCATTCTTTTACTATGCACTCTTCGAAGTACACAATAGCTTCAAAAGGTTCTAAATTACTGTCTTAAATTACTTCATAAACATAGAACTAACAGAAAATGACTGTCTACAGTGCTTCTTTTAAAAGGTTCTTCAATACAAATTTTGCATGCTGTGTTAACCAGGTTGTCCATAATCAATTCTTTAAAGAAAAAAATTTAGTACTAAGAATAATTCCCACAGCTTCTATTTATTCAAGTTTCTGCCAGTGAGTAGATTTAAATCATAGCGTACTGAAAGTCATTACTGTAACCAGCAACCCTGTAGATTGTCTTACAGAAGTTTCTGCCTGGAAACGTTTTCTTGGAAAGCCATGTAAGTAATAAAACACCATGTGTGTGTTTCAGTATCATTTCTGAAATACTTTACACATTTATCATTATGTTTCACCTTCAAGTATAATACTGCTTGTACCTAACTCTCCATTATTAGGGTAACAAGGGATAGGATCATACAAACAATTAAAATTCAACAATAATACCAAAATCTTCCATGTTTCAATCATCTTCCAAACTAAAGCTTTTTGAGAACTTCTAATCAACCCTCCAGCATTTATTAAACATATATGCTAGCACTCTGAATAGACAGACAAGTAACAAGAGAGATTGATTAGAGTCTCCCCTTTTCTCCTCTTTACCTACCATCTAGTAGAAACACAAATGAGTTTTTAAAAAGGCCAGAGGGGAAGCAACAAAAAAAGAGAAGAGAGGCAAAGAACACAGATGACCAATCAAAACAATCAAGTTAACTGCCCCGAGAATTACAAATGCTCTCTAAACACAGCATCACAAAAGACGTTGTAGGTTAAACAGTTAAGGTAGGCAGAGACCTCAGACCTTGAAATGTTAAGGACCAATGAGGGGAAGATAAGCCAGAGCACCACCTGGAGCTGGGGAAGACGAAGACCCTAGGACATCAAGAGGCTGCTTCTAAGTAAGCTGCTAACAGGGCAAGGAATAGGGTGGGAGTAAACCAAAGAATCTGGGAAATGGGTCCTTTGGATTTTAATTGAATATTCCTACTTAACCAGGTGTTAAGCTCCATTGGTTCTACTGAAGATAATGCTACCTACAAAACTGCCAGCACACTCTAAAACGCTTACTAAATCTGGTCCTACAGAGTAAAACCTCAGATAATGAATAAAAAAATGAATTTACTTTGGTTTGGGCCAGGAGATTACAAATAGCAGTCCCCTAGAGATTGCTGGGCCTCAGGAGCAAGCTGGAGCTGACTCCAAGATCAATAAAGAAAGTGGCACGAAATAAGACCGTAGATTTAACAACATGAATATAATACTGCCATCACAGGACTCTTAAAGTATATTTAAACTCACAAAGAGATTGTGGTAAAGTGAAAGTTAACAAAGAAAAACTTGTATAAGTCAATGCAAGGCTGGATCATCACAGAACTACAAAAGGGTTTGTTTTGATTGTTCCATTAGAAACCAGGTAGCATACTGACACAACTGCTGACGTTAAGTCATCAGACCTGGTGCTCCCCAAGCTTCTGTCCTTGATTTCCTGCTCTTCTCACTACATTCTCTCCCATGATCATTTCATTCATTCTTAGAACTTCAACTCTCATCTCCACACAGATGAGTCATAAATCTATAACTCTAACCCTGATCTATTTCTATCTAGATGGCACCTAGAATGCAATAATTCCAAAACCAAGCTTATCATCTTTTTTTATTATTATGTTTCCACTTATCCTCATAGTTACTTTCCTATTTACTCCTAGAGTTGTTTTGATTTGCATCTCTCTAATCAGTGATTTAGAGCACTTTTTCATATGATTATAGATATGTTTAATTTCTTCCCCTAAAAATTGCCTGTTCATATCCTTTGACCATTTATCAATTGGGAAATGACTTGTATGGTTATATATTTCAGTCAGTTCTCTATATATTCTAGAAATGAGGCCTTTGTCCCCAAGCTTAGCCGTAAAAATTTTTT
>JAQQSK010017446.1:0-10118 GCA_028658325.1 Potorous gilbertii | reverse complement strand
GGATGGAGGGAAATATAGTTAGTCTTAACACAACATGACCATTACAGAAGTCATTTGCAAAACTACACAGATATGGCCTATATTGAATTGCCTGCCTTCCCAAAGGGAATGGGTGGGGAGGGAGGGATGGGGAGAAGTTGGAACTCAAAGTTTTAGGAACGACTGTTGAGTATTGTTCTTGCTACTAGGAAATAAGAAATACAGGTAATGGGGAATAGAAAGTTATCTGGCATTACAGGACAAAAGAGAAGATGAGGACAAGAGAAGGGAGGGATGATAGAAGAGAGGGCAGATTGGTGATAGGGGAAATTAGAATGCTCAGTGTACTGGAGTGGGGGGAGGGGGACAAATGGGGAGAAAATTTGGAACCCAAAATTTTGTGAAAATGAATGTAAAAAGTTAAATAAATAAATTTATATTTAAAAAAAAGAATACATTATTCATTGTTATTACTGTTCATTCACTCAAGTTTGCTACCTAGGCGGAAACCTCAGATTTTCACTCTCCCTCAACCACTTCAATATCCAACCATATGCCAAGTCTTGTCAGCTGTACCTCCACATCTCTTACTTCTGTCCCTTCCTTTCCCCTCTGCATTAATACCATAGTTCAAACCCTGATGCCCTCTCCACTTCTCTAATGTAATAACCTTTTCATTGTTGTCTCTGCCTCTAGCCTCTTCCCTCTTAAAACTATGCTTCATACAGCTGCCGAGTTGAGATTCCTTGAGAATAAAATGTCTCTCCCCTTCTCAAAAATGTCCAGTAGCTGTCTATTGCCTCTGCAGTAAAAATAGAAATCCCACAGTTTGCCTTTTAAAGTCCTTTGCAGTCTTGGCCCAGACTCCCTTTCTGGCCTTATTACATGTTATGCCCCTTTATGGATGCTATAGTCAAGCCAGACAGGCCTATTTGCCCTTCCTCCTATACAATATTCCATTTCCTTCTCTGTGATCTTGCATAAGCTATCTCCAATGCCTAGAAAAAACTGCCTTCTCATTTCTACTAGCTCCCTCTAAAAATCTACTCAAATGCCCCCTCCAACAGGATGTAGTTCCTGATTCCCTCAGTAGTAACATATCCAAGTTATGATGTAATATAGATGTATATGTACACATGTATTTACTAATATTTTACATATATTGTTTCCCCTAATGAAATACAAACTTCTTGAGGAGTTTTATTTTTTATTTTCATCCCCATTGTCTAGCAAAGGGCCAAGCAAAGAGCTTGGACAGGTACATTTAATAAATACCTGTTGATTGATTGGTTAAGGAAGCCAAATCTAGTGATTTTTTTTAAAAAATAGAAAAGGATGGAGTTAGTGAACAATAGGCCAGTAAGTCTGACTTGTAAGCTCTTGGCAAAATTCTAGAGATTCCTAGAAAAGGAAATGATTAGTGATTTCTAGAAAAGGAAGTAGTGATTGCAAAGATAATAGATTTTGTGTTATCAGTCATTCCAGCCTAACTTCATTTCCTTTTTTGACAGAGTAACTAGACTAATGAATCATGACACCGTACAGACATTTTCTATTTAGCCTTTAGTCAAACATTTGAAATAGTCCCTCATGATATCTATTCTTCTGAACATGAGGCAAATGTAGGACTAGGTAATAAGGATGGGTAAATTTGGTTAAATTATCTGACTCACAGAACAATGATTAATTATTGAGTTCTTCTAGATGGTCTCCAATGTGGTACCCCAGGAGTCTGTCCTTAGCCTTGTGAGGATGTGTTTATCTATGACTTGAGAGAAGGCGTCAATGACAAGCAATCTATAAATGACACAAAACTGAGAGTGATCGCTAACATATATGACAGAATCAGAATCCAAAATATCTCAAAAGGCCAGCATATGGAGCCAAATCTAATAAAGTGAAATAATAAGGATAAATGTAAACCTTTTCCTTAAGTTCAAAAAATATCCTCCACAAGTGCAAAATGGGTAAATTAAGGCAACAGCAGTTTGTCTGAAAAAGATGAGAGGGACTTTAATGGCATATGGGCTGAATAATGAGATAGCATCCTGGAGTGGACATCAGAAAGACCTAAATTCAAATTCCTTCTCTGAAAGTAGATAGGTATCCATGGACAAGTCATTTAACTTTCCTGAACCTCAGTTTCATCTATAATATGGAAATAGTAATGCCTATAGTATTTATTTTGTAGAGTGATTGTGAGGTTAAGTGAAATAATGTATATAAAGCATGTTGCTTGCCATAAAGTGATATATAGGGTGTCCTAAAAGATTTTATGCAGTTTTAAGCTCTAATAACTTGAATTGCTTAAATTTGCACAAATTGGCTTAAATGAGTACTTAAAACTGCACAAATCTTTTAGCATACTCTGAACAAATATATACTATTATTGTATTGTCTGGTCAATTCAACTTCCACAATATCTCTTGCATCTATCCCCTTTTCTCTACTCAGTCATCCATTTGTCATTTTTTTTTTGCCTAGGCTAGTACAATATCATCCTAACTGGCCTCCCTGCCTTCAGCCTCTCCCCTCTCCAACATCTTTTTCACAAAACTACCCAAAAAATTTAATGTAAGAAGGAATGTGGTATAGTGTCAAGAGTGCTGGATTTAGAGTCGTATCACTTGGGTTCAAATCCTGCCACAATCATTCACTACCTGAGTAACCTTAAACAAGTTTCTTGATCTTTCTAGGTCTCAGTTTATTTAAAAAATAAAAGAGTTCTATTAGATGAGGTCTAATCCAACTCTAAAATGATGATTCGGTGATCCTGATGACTTAGTACAGCCCTCCCTCACTTAAATCCAAGTCATGGCATCACCTCCTAATGTCGTGGTCCTCTTTGAGGAAAAAGAATAAGCAACAACATCTTTGGTCTTTAAGCAAAAACTAGATGACAACTTTTGGGAGAGATCGTGGATGTCACTTGTTGGGGATACAGTAGATCAGATTCTGTTGTTTCTCCCCCGCCCAGTCTCCCTCCATCTTGGGCCTTCATCATGAGCCTTCCAAGGAAAGTTCCCAGAGAAACTTATAATAAAGTTGGATTTATCCACATACCTTATTGAACTGACAGTTTGGGGCATGGACTTGTGCATATAGCATCTGAACAAACATTATAGTCATTAAATCACATTCCACAGTCCTTCTACCCACATGGCTTATAGATACTAATTTTTCCTAAATACTATTCAATCATACATCATGGATCTCCCCTCTTTATAGTTGTTTATCCTCCTTAAACAATCATGGAAATGCATAAGCATTGCCCCTGACCTTGTCTCTGCGCAGAAGTTAGTTTCATGTCAACACTTCTCATCTTTGGGTTCCCTTCTTGGTCCTTTGATATAGCCATAATTTTTCCTTATTATTCTCTCTTTCCTCTCTCCTCCCTTTTCTAATCTAACCCTTAAAATGTAGCCACATGTCCTGCCAAACAAGGTTTAGGGAGGGGAAGGAAGAAGTCTTCACAACTTCCTCAAGCTACCAGGTGCATTACTAGACTTTTTGTCCTTGGACCCAAATCAATTCCTGTCTGGGTCTAGTCTTCAGCCAATTAACTCCTTAGCCAAGAATAACAGATTCTGAGGCAGATATGAAATGGAATAAATGGTCTTAGATGTCTCTTTCAACTCAGAGATTCTGCGAAAAATGACATCTTCCAGTAATTCCTCTAGATACTCAAAGAACTATTTTTATAGAATCCTTAAAAAAAATAGGTTTGTGTGATGGTTCTCGACAGAGATAGAAAGACTGAGGCATAGAAAAATTCAGTTCAATTTAACAAACATTTGTTAAGCATACAACGACAAAAATGTAAATAGTCCTTGGCCTCAAGGATCCTATATTCTACTAGGGAAAAGCAACACATAAAAAAAATAATAAAGTAGTCATTAAAGAAGCATTTATTTAGTACCTAGTGCTTGCCAAGAATTGAGTTAGGTGCTAGTGTTACAAATATAAAACTGAGATAACTCATTCCTCCAAGGAGTTTACAATCTAATGAGAGGATACAATATGTTCATACATAAGTATATAATAGGCCTGAAAAGATAGGCCAAATTGTGAAGGGCTCTTGAATTCCAGACAATTTTATATAACATTATTTTGTAATATTATATAATTATATAATTATAATATTATAATATAATATTATTTAGGAATACTGAATACTGAATTTTCTCAAGCAAGAGACTGACATGATCAGACCTGTGTTTTAAGAATGGAAATTTGTCAACTATGTGGAGAATTGATCAGATAGAGAAGAGACTAGATTCAGGCATATCTATTAGGTTATTAAAATTGAACTGGCAAGTGATGATGAAGGCTGTTGGCTATATGAGTGGAGAGAAGAGGACAGATGATAAAAAGAATTACAAAAGATATGGGAATCTGAGGAGGTAAAAGTGATGAGACTTGGCAACTTGAGGATGATGCCCCCAAGTCCAGTCAAATACCTGTAAAAAATGACTGTAAACAAATTCTGGAGCTGCAGAACCCACAGAATGTCAGAGTGAAACAAATCTCCAGCCCAGTCTGGAAGGTCGATGGGAAGTATCTATCACCCCATGCAGAGTGCAATCCAGCATGGGCCATGCCAGCACAAACAGGACCTGATCAGGGGGAGGGAGGGGTATTGATTTCTAACCCCTGTGGCAGTTTCCAGACTTCATGACCCCAAAATGCAAAGGACAAAATTGGAAGGTCGATACCAAAAAAAACCTGCAGGACCTATATGAAAGAGTAGAGTGGTCCAGCCCTAACCCAAGGATGGTGGAGGAGCCTGTGACAGTCACAGCAGCAGCAGGGGCAGGGGCAGCGGCTCTTTCTGGAGCCCTAGGCCCACAGGTTGTGGATGGACAGAGCAGCTCACAGTCTACCCCTCCAATGGAAGCAGAGAACTACCTTAACAAAGAGCTCAAAAGTCAAGTAAATGGCTGGGGAAATGAGCAAAAAACTGAAAAGAATCTTACTCTGGTGACAAGAAAGACCAAAATATTCAAACAGAAGATAACAAAGTCAAAACTCCTACATAGACCCAAAGCCTCCAAGAAATATGAATTTGTCTCAGGCCATGAAAGAACTCAAAAAGAATTTTGAAAAACAGGTAAGAGAAATAGAGGAAAAATTGGGAAGAGAAATGAGAGTGATGCATAAAAATCATGAAAAACAAGTCACCTGCTTGTTAAGGAGACCCAAAAAAATACTGAAGAAAATAACATTTTAAAAAATTGACTAACCCAAATGGCAAAAGAGATTCAAAAAGCCAATGAGGAGAAGAATGACTTAAAAAGCAGAATTGGCCAGATGGAAAAGGAGTTCCACAAGCTCACTGAAGAAAATAATTCCTTGAAGTTTAGACTAGAGCAGATGGAAGCTAATGACTTTATGAAAAATTAAGAAATTATTAAACAAAAACAAAGGAATGATAAAATGTGAAATATCTCATTGGAAAAACAACTGACCTGAAAAACAGATCCAGGAGAGACAATTAACTAAAAGAAAGAATAGAGAAGGACTCCTAAATTGTGAATCCAGGTAACTGAAATAATGGTGGTATCTTTGACAGAAACAGAGACGCTAGAAGGAAAAGTGTGTTTAGGCCTTTTTTGTGGCCCCTAGTGAGAGACATGCTAAGCAGACACCTACCTTAGGACAACTTCTAGAAAAATAGAAAGATTTACCTGTTGCTAGATCAATTTTTGAGCCAAAATTGTCGATTGTCCTTCTAAATATTTTCTTGAAATGTCCTTTTTTTACATATTTTGTTCCTCATTGTTACTGCCTTTCTTTTCTTTCGCTTTTATCTTCTCTCTTTTGTTGGTTTTTATTTATACTCATAGAATGTCATAGTTGGAAGAACTAAGTTCTCTTTTTCCTTCTTTCTCTCTCCTTGCTCAATGCAACATGTGGCTTAAAGCCCTTTTATTTAAGACTCTTCTATTTACTGGAGATTGATTATTCCATGTTTCATGCCCACAACAGGAGACTGAGTTATTGAAAGCTTGGGAAAAGGGAGACTTTGGTCTTTGGACTTCCAGCTTCAAGAGAAAGGACAGTTAACTCCAGATTCTCTTCAGGGAAAGGTCCCTAAAGCAAGAGAAAGATCCCAAGAATAATCAAACATTCATCTCTCTCTCTCTTTCTCTCTCTGTCTCCCCTCCCCCTCCCCCTTTCCCTTTCTTTCTGTCATCTCTCTCCCAGCAGAAGAGTTCATTCATTCTGTGTATTGTCTGTTATACCTCATCTATATATCTTCTCTGATTTCTATTTGCTGTCAACTTAGATAAATGGGTTTACTTACCATTCACTGTGTATTTTTTGTGTAACTGGCATTGTAGAAAGGGAGTCAAGACTTGGTTATATATAGCTTGTGAGATTTTTTTCCCATAAATGGATAGTGATTGGGAGCTCAGTTTAAACCTAAAAAATTATTGCCCCTAGACTAATATAATAGATAAGGCATAATACAAATATCATTCAGGTAAGTATAATTCTAGCGACCATTTCTCTGAGGAGAGGAGAGTGGTCAGTCTTTAGCAATAATCACTTGTTACCCCTCCTAGCAAGAATCAAAGTCTCCATTGGAGAAAGATGGTCAAATGAATGCCTCCCTGCAAGCCACATATAGGCCGACAATGTGGAACCTGCGTGGGCAAAACATAGCACACATTGCCTGCAGGAGTTAAACTTATGATTTGTACTGGTTAAAACAAAGCCCTCATGTTGTTTAATGTTTCTTTTTCTTAGGGAAATTCATACAAGGCACCTCCTTTCTTTTCCATTTGTCTCTTCTTATCCAAGCCCTTCCAGGCTTCTGCAGGACTTCTAGGCTAAACATACTCAAATTAAATGATCTTAACTTATTATACAAACACACTTGATCTCTCTCCTTTTTCCCAAGAGGGGGCCTGGAAGTACATGCCTGGCCAAGATACAATATATAGTGCTGAGTGGGACTTTAGAGGTCATTTACTCTTAACCCTTCGTTTTACAAGTTAGGAAAATGAACCCCAGAGAGGTAGAAATGACTTGCCCAATGCACAGCTGGGGTTCAAACCCAGTCTCTCCAGCTCCAAATTGTCCACTATACCATGTAAGGATATCCCTAGTCTTTCTGTGAGGCAAAGTAGCTTACATGAGTCATAACACCAGGACTCCTGCCTTTTCATCGAGTGTCAGATCAAATGATTCAAAACTGAGATATTTCTATTTGCTTATTTAATTCTTCGGTTGTAATTAAATTCACTCAGACCCTAGTCCTTAAATCCCCAAAATGATCTGGCCTTTACTATGTCAGGTCTAGCCAAGTACTTGATATCATAGCTAGAAGGGGCCTCAGAAGACTTTCTAATACAAATCCCTTCTTTGACAGATGAGGAAACTGAAACTGTTGTGGGATACACAACTTGCTTAAGGCCACACAGGTAATAAAGTATCAGAGACAGGATTTGAACACAGGCCCTGTAACTCCAAAGTCAATAGTCTTTCTCCTGTACTAAGCTGCCTCCCTAAGACAGAGGTCTGGCTGGGCTAGTCTTAGGTGAACGAGACTAAAGTTATGAGATTCTACAACTCCTTTTGAGCAGGGATTCTTTCATTCGTGTTTCTAGTGACCAGCATAGTTCCTGACTTATAGTAGGTGCTGAAGAAATGATTGTTGATCGATTGAGTAATACTATTTACATGGACAGGAGACTATAGACCCTCAAGGTCTCAGCCTATGCCTATCTTTCCAAGTTCTTCAGCAAAGAAGTCTGAAATCCTTACCGCCCCCTCCATCTTGTTGGCTGAACAAATGGAATTCCTAATCCTCAGAGACCTTTGAACTATTGCTTAACCCTTTACACACAACAGTGGAGACCAAATTCCATCTCTTAAGGATTAAAGCAAAAGAAAGTTACTAGAGCTAACTCTCCCAGTAAATTTACTTCTCAAAAACCAAATAAAAAACTGTTGCTACTGTTCTTTTGTGAACTTAGTTTAAGTCACTTACACATCCGCCTTTCAGGTTCCCGAAGCCAGAATATTGCACTACATATCTAAGGTCCTTTCTAGCTCTCAGATTCTACAGTGTCTATGTTCCTTATTTCTTAAAAAAAAAAAACGTCTCCTATAGGGGCTGGGCAAAGGAAGGAAGCATAAGACCTCGTTTCTTCTGAATTTAAGGGTTCTCTTCTTTTGCAGCTGCCAATACCATCTCCTTGCATCCAGATGTTTGCAGCAAACAAAAACCACAGCACTTCCTGTCTTTTTTAGAAACTCTGCCGCCAGCTCATGCTGGGTACCCATCGCCAAAGAAAGAATCATTCCAATGGTTCAGATTCCTGCCCCTGTCATTCCTTTGTTCCTAAAATTTTATAACCAACCAGCCTGGGTCTCAGAGGAGTTATGCCTGTGACCGCAGTGAGTACAGGCAGACAGACACAGGGATGAAATTACTACCTGCCCATTTTTCTTATAGGAGACTGAGCACTAAGGAAGAATTAGCAAAAAGAAAAGGATCCCCCAGGAAAGCTTCATGACCTATGCACATCCTTGTCATCATTCAGGGTATAACCTAAACATGAAGCTGCTAATGATTTAATCAAAATCATGACTGATTTGAAATAACTGCCATCCATCAATAAAATTCCTATTTGTACTTGAATAGAAATACTCATAATCTAGAACCAGTTCAAGTTTGTTCTTTTTTTATTCTGTACCTGAATGTAGGACAGTGACAAACAGAAAGAAGGAGGTAGCTGGGTCCAACTGATGTTTCAAAGGACCTAAGGGATGTGTGTGTGTCTGTGTGTGTGTGTGTGTGTGTGTGTGTGTGTGTGTAATTACATTTGAATTCCAAGCTGTTTCCCTCTCCTCTTCCCTCCCACTCAACCCCCCACTAGAGAATGCCAATGTTGGATCCAGATATATATGTGAAACTATAAAATACATAGTTGTATATATTAATTCTTTCTCTGGAGGTGGATAGCATCTTCCTTCATAGATCCTTTGTAGCTGATTTGAATATTCATATAACTCAGAATAGCTTAGTCATTCACGTTTACTCTCTGAACAACATGGCGGTTGCTATAGCCAACATTCTCTTGGTGTTGCTCATTTCACTCCTCATTATTTCATGCAAATTTCTCTATGTTTTCCTGAAACAGGTTGATAGCTGCTCATCATTCCTTACAGTACAGTAAAATTTCATGACAATTTATTCAGCCACTCCCCAATTGATGAGTATCTCCTCAATTTCCAGTTCTTTGCCACCACAAAGGGAGCTGCTATAAACATTTTCCTTTTTCCCTAACTACCTTGGGAAATAGACCTAATAGTAGTATTGTTGAGTCAAAGGGTATTCAACATTTTATAACTCTTTGGACATTATTCCGGATTGCTCTCCATGTATTATACTTTCTATGTATAGCTATAAATATATGTATACATATAGCTATATACAGATCACATACACAGCCTATACATATTTGGCTTAGACCTGTGACTTCACAGATGTAGGGAACTTCCAAAGAGGAAATCCACTTTACCACAGCAGATAAGCAATTATTCTGCAACTTATGGACTTAAGAGCACTCATCCCTCAACATGCTCAAAGATTATATATTGCCACATTCTGATTAATTTTTGCCTTTCAAGACAATCCTTAGTGTTCATTCTAACCTTATTTCACCTGCATAAAACTGTGATTTGTCTCATGACGTCCCTCTCTATTCCCAGGGACAGTCCTAAGTACACCAGCAAACTTGATTTTATTCACTTCTTTAATCCATTCATCCTTCCTTCATTTATTCTTTCCTTCCTTCCTTCCAGAATTCCCCAAGTATTTCATTCAGTGCCCAATGAGATCAGAGTATGGCACTGTGCTAAGTGGAGGGGGATGATTAAAGAGGAAATAGATGAAGAGGTCAGAGCTAGAAGGGGTTTGACCAATTAGTTAATCATACAGGCTCAAAGAATTTTAGAGTTGGAAGAGACCTTCAGGATCATCTAGTCCAACCTGACTAAGAAGTTCTAATACAATATTTGCAACAAGGGACCATCTAGCCTCAATGAAAAGAAATCCAAAATGAAAAAGTAGTGTGTCAATGAAGGTCTCTGCCAATCCACCCCACCTTAGGATTATACTGTGA
>JAQQSK010017445.1:0-10119 GCA_028658325.1 Potorous gilbertii | reverse complement strand
TCCTTGGCAGATGCAGCCACAGAGAACTTCGTTCAACAATCTTCTGATTATCAGTATCAAGTAAGGTAAAAAACAGGAAGACACAGGTTTGCTACAGTTGTGGAGGATGTCCTAAAAAAAGTCCAAATGAATTATCTCTAGATGGTGAGGTTGTCCATATATCCTATTGGTGGGTGACATTTTGTTGACTTCATTGAGCCAGCTACCCCAACCCACATGTAGTCTATGTATTCTCTCTGATTCATTACTGATTAGAGATCTTATTGAAATCCATGACCTCTCAGAAGAGATCAATCTAAAAAAGTAAATGAAAGGATACATATTAACCAGCTTATGGCATGCAGTTGGAACAACTGATTGAGTTAGTCTGTTGATACACATGTCAGGAACAGATATTGCAGACAGACGGTAAGTTGGGTTTGCTTGGGGTTGTCCTTCGTCTTTGAAGAGGACCAAAATAGACATCACCATGACAAAGTGAAATCTCAGTGTGTCTGACTGTGGCTGATCAGACCAATATGAGCTCAGGATGCTCTACCACAGGTAGTCCATGTGAATGTGTAGGGTGGATATCCCAAATTTGTGCATCCTGCGTTTACTTTGTGCTGTCTCAATTCTGCTTTGCTCAAAGAGCACAGCAGCCTTTCTGATGTGGGCATACCATGCTGAGTGGTCCTGTGCCAGTGTCTCCCATTATGCACAGACAAATCCAAAGTTCTTGAGAGAGACTTTGAGAATGTTCTTGTATCACTTCTTCTGGCCACCATGTGATCTCCTACCCCATGCAAGTTCTCCATAAAATAGTCTTTTTGGCAAGCATACATTTTGCATTTGAACAATATGACTAGCCCATCAGAGTTGCGCTCTCTGAAGCAGAGTTGGAATACTTGGCAGTCCTGCCAGGTGATCTTCAGAATCTTCTTAAGATGGTTCAAATGGAAGTGATTCAGTTTCCTGGCATGGCACTGATAGACTGTCCATGTGTCACAAGCATATGACAATGACTTTGTAGACCTTCAGTTTGACAGTCAGTCTAATACCTCTTCTCTCCCAAACTTTTCTTCAGAGCCTCCCAAACATTGAGCTAGCTCTGGCAATGCATGCATCAACCTCATTGTCAATGTGTAAGGAAGAATCAAATTAGGTTTAGAATCAATCTGGAAGAAGAAAATAGGCAAGGTCATATTTGGGAAACAAGACACTGCATTACTACTAATGATGCTTTTCACATAAATTGTTTAAAAGACTGATCAGAGACATATATGAATAGAAAATGTGGGCCAGTAATGTAGTTAGAGTGAGGAATAAACTGACAGCTTGTGTGTTGCATCGATAGTCATAAAACCTTAAAAGGAAAGGGCATATTCTACCTTAAGAGAGGGATGAGAATCATAGGGAGAAATGGCATAGAAAAATTTTTATCTTTAATCCTACCAAAGTGAATACACATAGTCCACTGAAATATTGAAGTCTAGAAATATTAAATGATCTAAATTCACATATCTAGTTAGTGGTAAAGCTAGAAGCCAATACTCCTGACTCGTTAGTTTGTTGCTTTTTTCACTACACTCTACCTCTTTTAATTAAGAGAGTTCCCATGAAAAAATAGTAGAATCATACCAAAGGATAAACCTTGTTACATTGTTATAAAAATGATAAAGGTAGAAAACCATCAAATACACCTTCTTAATTATTGCTAAGAACTTGAAATATATATTTTCGACCTAGTGACTTCTCAAGAGATGCAATTTAGTGGAAATAGTAAAGGTTGAAATGAAAATACACTGTATTCCACTGAATTTACACTTGCCACATACTAATTCCTTTCAGACTCATGGTTTAGCATTTCTAGGATAGCAAACAAAAAGACTATTGTTAACTAGAATCCATGTTTAAGATACTTCAAAGTCATGACAATAAATGTTCCCAAGTCTGATTTCAAACTTCAAAATGCCTGAAGTTGAACTCATTATGTTTAACCAATGTCAGCTTCTTCACAAACTATGTTATAATTTAATGTGTATATCCCCTAAAACCTTAACTGTAAACCTGATGAAGGAAAAATAAACAAAAATATTTGTGGCATAATCTCATTGTCAATTACACATCTCTTCAAAAGGTCATTCAGGCTTGAAAATCTGGAACTGATTTTCACTCTTTTCTCTTTTCCTTCCTTCCTTCAATTAGTCACAAGCCAATCTTTCTCTGCAAAGTTATGATTTGACTTTCTCTTCCACTACCACTTTTCATTCGTATCCTCATCATCTCATGCCTAGTTTATTACAACCATCTCTTTGGCTGATCAGTCCATCCAATGCTCAGTCACCAGAATAATCTTTCTTAAATGCCACTTTGATCACATCTTAACCTGGCTTAATAATCTTAAATCCTTATTGCCCATCAAATCTGACTTCCCTATAACTTCCTCCCATCCCATACCTCTCCAATCTTTACTATTTCTCCCAACCCCATTTGGGGTTTTCTTGGGAGAGATATTGGAGTGATTTGCATTTCCATCTCCAGTTTATTTGACAGATGAGGAAACTGAAGCAAACAGGATTAAGTAATTTGCCCAGGATCACATAGTTAGTAAAGGTCTGAGGCTGGATTTGAACTCAAGAAGCTGAGTCTTCCTGACTCCAGGCCAGGAACTCTATCCAAAGCTGATTTGCATTTCTCTTAGTGATTTCGAACATTCATATATGGTTAACAGGTTGCAACTCTCCTTTTGAAAATTGTTTGTCCATATCCTTTGAACACCTGTTTACTGGGGAATGGCTTTTGGTCTTTAATATATGTTAAGTGTTTATAGATCTTGGATACAAAACACTTAGAAATCTGATACAAAGTTTTTAACTTTCCTTCTCCTAGGTGTATAAGAGCATCACCATTTTTATTCCTTTATATCAACCAGGAACCAATTTGAGTCATGCCTTCCAAGAAACCTTGCCTGAGTAAGCCTAGCATTGTTTTTTAACATTTAGTTCCCATTATGTTTCTTTCATTCTTTTGTATAGTTTGTCCTTATACATTTATAATTGTTTTTTAGTTGTTTCCTGTAAAATGTATTTTTGTCTTTCCAATTAGAAGATACCCAGGGTAAGAGGAACTATACAGCATCTATTAATAGGCATTTACCATAATTTAAAATTTTTTTTGTATATTTTTTGATTTTAACACCTGGATTCCACCCTGCCCCCATTCCTCCTTGTTTTCAGAAAATTATCCCGAATAGCAAAGAATTCTCATCACCTTTAAAACTTTCTTGTCTTCCATAACTATTTTTAAGTGACCAGAATTACCAAATGATAATTGAGATTTAATTAGGTAAATATTTATTTAGCATATAAGTGCTAAGGGTATAGGAGACTGAGAAAAAACCATTCTTGCTCTGGAGAAGTTTATTAAGTGCTTGCTATTTGCAAGGCACTGTGCTAAGTACTAGGGACACAAAGAAAAGCAAAATTATACTGCCTGCCCTGAGGAAGCTCACATTCCAATGGGAATGACATTCTGTAAACAACTATGTATAACCTGAGGAATTGTAGTCTCTGACGTAAGACACTAAGGAGCTGGGGAAGGTGGGGCAATTCACATAAGCATCTTGCTGTGGATTTTAGCCGAATCTTGAAGCCAGGAAAGCCAAGAGGCAAAGAGGGAAAACATTCCAGGTAATACGAAACAGCCAGTGAAAACACATGGAGTGGGAAGATGGAGGGTTGTCTATGAAGAACAGCAAGAAGGCCAGAGTCAACAGAATGGGTGGAGAGTATAATGTAATTAGACTGGGAAAAGGCTGGAAGGGGCCAGGTTATTAAGTACTTTAAAAACCAAAAGGAATGTTATACTAGATCCTGGAGATAATGAGTCCCTGGAGTTTATGTGATGAGGTACTTTTGCATCGGGAGTGTTGAATAGACTGGAGTTGGGAGAGACTTGAGGCCTTTCAGAAGATTTTAACAGTAATCTAGGTGTAAAGTGATAAGGACCTGTACTGGGGTCTCAGTTGTGTAAGTAGAGAGGTGAATACATCTGAGAGAAGTTTTGAGGGTAGAGACAAGACTTAGCCACAGATTACATATGGAAGATAAGTGCAAATGAATTGCTGACACTGACATTACAAGCTTGGGTGACTAGGAATACAGCAATGCTATTATAATAGGGAAGTGGGGACAAGAGGGCTTGTTGAGGAAAGATATTAAGTTATTTTGGACATGGTGAGTTTGATTCCTAATAGACAGTTGGTGATGTGAAATAGAGGAGCAAGAGAGGTAAGGGCTAGAATCTAGCCACTAGATAAATAAATGGGAATAATTTGCATAAAGATATGAAATGAACCCAAAGAAGATGAGACCCTAAAGAAAGATAGCATAGAGCATAGTATAGTGGTGTCAAAGTTAAATAGATAAGGGATCCCTTTTTTAAAGTTTATTTACTTTGTTTTTTTTTTTTTATTGTTTTCAGTGTTCTACTATCACTTTCATATAACTTAGATTTTTCCCCCTCCAGCCCTCCCTCCCTGAGATGGCATACAATTTTACATAGGTTCTACACATACATTCCTATTAAATACATTTTCACCTTAGTCATATTGCATAGAATTAAAATGAATGGGAGAAATCATAAAACAAACCAAAGTGTTAATACAAAAGAAAATGATCTGCTACATTCTATGATTGAATTCCATAGTTCTTTCTCTGGATGTGGAAGGCATTTTGCTTTAAGAGACCATTGGGAATTTTTTAAGTCCTTGCATTGCAATGAAGTTCTAAGTTTACCAGAAAAAATCCTCACATACTGTAGTTATTGCTGTGTATAAAGTTCTCCTGGTTCTGCTCCTTTCACTCAGCATCAATTCATATAAGTCTTTCCAGGCCTCTCTGAAGCCTTCCTGTTCATCATTTCTTACAGCACAATAGTATTTCATTACATTCATATAACACAATTTATTCAGCCATTCCCCAATTGATGGGCATTCCCTTGATTTCCTGTTTTTGACCACCACAAAGAATGCTGCTAAAATATTTTTGTACATATGGGACCCTTTCCCATTTTTATGATCTCTTGGGGGATACAGTCCTAGAAGCGGTATTGCTGGGTTAAAGGGTATGCACATTTTTGTAGTCCTTTGGGTATAGTTCCAAATTACTCTCCAGAATGGCTAGATCAGCTCACAGCTCCACCAACAATGAATTAAGGGTTCCAACTCTTTCACATCTTCTCCAACATTTATCATCATCCTGTTTCATCATGTTAGCCAACCTGAGAGGTGTGATATGGTATCTCAAAGTTGTTTTGATTTGCATCTCTCTAATCAATAGTGATTTAGAGCATTTTTTCATGACTAGATAGCTTTGATTTCTTCCTCTGAAGAGTATTTTTTCATATGACTAGAGATAGCTTTGATTTCTTCTCTGAAAAGTGCCTATTCATGTCCTTTGACCAATTTTAGATCAGGGATCCTTGCAAACAGCCAGGGATTGCTAGTTTGACATCTCTGGTAAGGAAAGTACCAAAGACAGAGCCTTGGTAGATAGCCATGGTAAGTGAGCAAGACAAGACTGAACAACTGGGACTGAAGATGGAAGAGGAGACAGACAGGGAAGAGAGCGAGAGGCAATGTCATCAAAACTCTAAGGAAAGAGTTTCCAGTAAAAGACAGTTTTACACAGTGTAAAAAGTTATAGAGAGGTCAATAAGGACTGAGGATTGAGAAAAAGCTAATGGACTTGGCAATTTGAAGGTAAGTGGAAACCTTGGAGAGGGCAATTCCAGCTGAATGAGAATGGAAGCCAGTTATCAGAGGGTTTAGAATCAAGTGGGAGAAGACGAAATAACCTCCAATCCCTCTGTGCCTCAGTTCATTCCCAGGTCATTATAACCCTGCAGTTTATCCTCCCTTCCTTTCCTCTTCATGACCCTTTGGTGAACCAGTTCAATGCTATACTATACTCTCCTCTTGAAATAGTAAGCACTTAAATGCTTGTTGACTGAGATACAAACTGTAGACTCCCTTCTGAAGTTCAGGCACGAAGGAGAGATCCGAGCTAGAAGGCTTGGTGGTGGTGGTGGTAGAGGGGGAGGGTCTGGTGAGGGTTAAGGATAGGGGAGACATAGGCATGTTTGAAGACAAAAGGGAAGCTGCCACTAGACAGAGATTAAAGATTAGTGAGAGTGGATATAATAGAAGTAGTGATCTGTTGATGAAGATGAGATATCGTCAATCATTTGTACATATACAGGGATTTCCAAAGTCAAGAAGGATCACTTTTTCAAGTGTCAGGTGTGGAGATAGTGACAGAAAGCATCTGAGTGATTAGAGTTGAGGAGGGGACAAGAGGCAGCTCTTAGAATTTTTTCAGTGAAATATGAGGTAGGGTTCTCATATGATGAGAGGGTGAGGGACAGAAATACTATGGGAGGGTTAAAAAGATTTGTAAAGGTTATTGTGGGAGAGTGAATCTATTAGGAAGGTTTGAAATGATTACCTTACTCCAAAGACCCAGTTGTGCTTAAGTAACCTAAATTTGTAGTGGACCTGACAAGGTTGAGGGGTGCTGGGGATCCCAAAATACCAACAGTCTGGGTTCTGCTCGAATGAATTCGACTCAAACCTTCTTAAAGTCAAAGAAAACACAGTTTATTAAAGATTTGCCAAACTGGGTTGGCTCTTAAGGAGCCTAAGCTTGTATTCACAAACAGGTCAGATAGAATCCGAGCTTGATGGTCTGAGCTAGATTCAATCTGAGTGTTTTCATGGAGGTGAGATGGAATACAGGAAAGGCTACAGGAGGGATCTGGGGGTGGTCTGGTAGTCCAGGGTGATGGGAGGAGGGGTTTAGGGAGGGTCTAGAGGAGACATCCAAGGAGGGAATCCCAGGAGGGTCAAAGGTTGGAAACAGTTGGAGGCAATCCGGAGATATCAGACAATGGAGGGTTTGGGTGGGAAGCAGGTGGGGCAATCTAGAGATAATGGAAACAGATTTGAGTATGAAAGGCCAGGTTAAGTGGGGAGATTCAAGGAGAATTCAAAGAATTCCCAGAGTCTGAACCCCATCAGACCCAGTCAGCAAGGCTCGGAGACAATAAAATGACCTTTGTGACATTAAGGCATAAAAGAATACCCTCATAATAAAAAATAAAGATTGAGCAAATCTGAAGATTTAAATCTAATCCGCCCTGATTTTATGGTGAATCATATCCCTCAGAACATCATAACACATGATAAAAGTTAGGAAAAATATGACTATCTTAGAAAAAATTGATTAGTTCTATTTCCAACTTTGTTGTAATTTTGCATAATGAGCAGTGATAGAATATACACTCCAGTTTACAAGAGTTAAAGATTGAGTTGACATAATCCCCAACCTTTCCACAGTGAATATGCTGAAAATTTACATTGAACATGATAGTGAAAAATAGAAGTCATAAGCATACTTTTCACCTTTACCCTTTTTTCTCCTAAGATGCTAGATAATTTTATAGTACAATATATTGTTTACCTGGGTGATGTGGGAGCCTAAGTGAATTTTTTCATGAAAGAAACATGGAGGTAACAGTTGCTTAATGTTAGAACCAGTTTTCTACTTTTTTGCTTATAATACAAACAGCACACCATTAGTATTTTCTTACAGTGTGACTAATATACTCAAAAGAACAACCAAAGAGAAATGTTCTAGACCGGTAGTGCCAAACTCAAAAATATAATGTTACCTATGCTTTACTATGTTTTTATTTCTTTTATTAAAGATTCCAAATCATACTTTAATCTGGTTTGGGTAGCACAGACTGTATGACATCTCTGTTCTAGACCATGCCTCTCTGTATACAAAATATCTTTTGTATGCACTTTCATTCCATGTATTAAAGAGTTAAATACAGTTTTAATTTTATTTCAACTATATTAAATTTCTATTCATAGAGATTACAATTAAAAAACTATTTTAAAAAACATCCTCATTTGTTGACTTTAATTGCTGACTGTCTTAATGGAAGGGCTTGTGCATTGTTGAACTTAGAACCCATTAAAATAGCTAGAGAGTAAAGTGAATTAAATTTAGTGCCTCTGGGATTTGATAACATGTTCCAAATTTGTTTTTAATGGCATAATTGTTCCATTGATTACACTGTAAGATTATAACATGAAGAACCTGTTATGTATGTGGTTACACTGTAATAAGAAACCAATGTCAAATGTCAACATTTAAAGTGAGAAAGGTCTTAAAGTATTAACATTAAAAATGGAAGCTGAAAATCAAAGAAGAAAACCTCAAGCTGAATAAAGTTATAATATGAAAAGTTTTAATGAGGAAAATCTGAAAACCAAATATACTGTTAGCTGGCAGTGTATCCTCATGGCACTTAAATATTTCTTTCACTCACTCTTACAAGATAGAAACCAATGTTATTTTTTTCTGTGGTGTTCATTCATCCATTTTGAAAACTCCCATAGATAAGATTATCTGTCCAGATAAAAACATTGGTATGAATTTACAGCAACTGTATTTTACCTTTTTTCAAAGAAAGAAGCAATGAAATTAAATATTATTACTACCATTCTTAAGGCAATTCTTTTTTCTTAAAGGTATTTTATATTTTGGTAAAATTGACTGTAAATCAAATTCTACTTTCCCATTGTCTTCCACAGTTTAAACTGATTTTCCTTTTCTGTCATTAATTCCCTCCACGTTCTTGGATGATGAAGATGAGACCCATGTAAGTGGCACAGTATACTGCAACACACTTGGGTCTGGTTTGTCATTTAGTTCCCACTCAAGTTTACTTTTCCAAACTCTGGCCTCTCCTCTCTAGTTAGTTATCCTTTTTTTCACCTTCCATCCCAAATAGTAATCTAACCTATGCCTGGAAATAGTCAGACCCAACATTCACAGCTTCCTGAATTTGCTCCGTATGTTTTCCTTTTGTGGATATTTATGCCTGTTGATATTGCTAATATAGTTAACATACTATAATCCAACCTGAAACTTCTTTGGGTTTGATGCTTATTTATCTAGCTAACTTTATCACTTATATATCAAAAAATCTCTTCATCTTATTAACTTAGAATAGGACACTGCGCACTTTGCAAGGTAGTTAACTAGGCTGTTAGTTGGCATATCAAGCTAGTATATTTAGATTTATGCAGAGAAAAACAATTCTAATAGTAACACTGTTCTACAAATGAATGTTATTGGTCATTCAAACCACGTCATTCTTCAGGTATCAAGGATTAGAGGAATATTTTGCTGCAATTGAGTAATGGAACTTAATATCATACACAGATGTAATTTCCAATCTAATTATAATGGCAAGATCTATTCAAGGAAGAAGGGAACAGTAGATTAATAGATGGAAATAATGACTCTTCTCTTAAAATATACTTTTATCAAAGTCCAGTACAATTTGACTACAATTAAAATTGAGGTTGCTACTTATCAAACCAGTAAGAATTATGTTTTTTTCTAAGCTAATAAATAAAATTATCATTTTCATACACAAAGTAGAACAAAGGGAACTATACCTGAAAGCCTGAGCCTCTCTTAAGTATGTAATAATTTCAATATGTAACTTTCAAAGCTGTCCTGCGGTTCTTCCATTAACTTTCGATCATTAAAAAAAAGTTCTAATAATCCTAGGTTTCTTTCCCCCCCTGCCAACCTATCATTGAGCCCTCACCTCCGTCTCACCAAGCCCAAGAGAAAAAAATTTTTTTTTTTTAACAAAAAGCAGAATGAACTCATTCCTGTGTCAGGTAAAAAGGGAAAAGGCCTTTCCTGTTTTCTTACTAAAGAGAAACAAGCATTCATTAGCTGTTTAAAGTTAGACTCAAACTTTTACTACTGTATCAAACATAAGCTACAGAAATGAAGTTTAAGGGCAGGAACTTTTACCTTTTCATCCCGACATCCTGTCGCTCTACACCTTAAAACATCCTGTGCAGCTCAATGTTCTCGAATTTAATTAGGGTAACTAATTGGCCGCTTCACCGGGACAAAACGTAGGTAGAGGTCTCTACTGCTGTTCTTAATCTGGACTATTCCAGAGTAATCAGATCTTTGAGAAGGTGTTGAATCTTTGGTTTTTTTTTTTTTTTGGGGGGGGGGTCCCATCTTTCTTTGC
>JAQQSK010017444.1:0-10120 GCA_028658325.1 Potorous gilbertii | reverse complement strand
TGGGCCCAACCAGATCAACTTCTTCTTCTGTGATTTGCCACCTCTGCTGGAGCTTTCATGCAGTGACACCACCACCAGTGAACTCCTAATTCTCTTCTTTGGCAACTTCGTGATTTTGGCCAATGCTCTAGTGATCTTGGTATCTTATTTGTTCATCATCAGGACCATCCTGCATGTCAAGTCAGTTGGAGGCAGAGTCGAGACCTTCTCCACCTGTGTCTCCCACCTCACAGCTGTGATGCTCTTCTTTGGGACCCTCACGTTCATGTACATATGCAGCAATTCAAATAAATCACTGGAAGAGGACAAGGTGGTGTCTGTCTTCTATACTGTGGTCATCCCCATGCTGAACCCTTTCATCTATAGTCTGAGGAACAAGGAGGTGAAAAGTGCCTTCAGAAAAGTCATCAACAGACTCCATGTCTCCTAGGTGATGTAGTTCTGAGTTACCCATTATTCATCTCGACTGTTTTCTCCTCCAAATAACATTTGTTGCTATTGTTAAACTGTTTCTGTTGTGTCCAGGTCTCTGTGACCCCCATTCAGGATTTTCCTGGCAAAAGTACTGGAGTGGTTTGCTTCTCCTTTCTCCAGCTCTTGTCATAGATGAAGATACAGAGGCAAAGAAGGATAAGTGATTTCCCCAGGATCACACATCTAGTCAGGATCTTAAGCTGTATTTGAACTTGGGTCCTCCTGATTCCAAGGCTAGCTCTCTTTCCACAGTGCTACCTAACTGCTCAGAAATAAGAATACCATACATTTATGAAATTCTTTTTTTTAACAGATTCTCTATTATGATATACATATATGATATTATGATATATGGTATATGATCCCTTCTGATTCTAGACTTTATGATCAGAAGGGATGTTTGAGATCATTTGCATATGTCCCATTTGCAAATGTAAAATAAGTTCCATAAACAAGGTTATAGTTTAGTAAGAAAGAAATGAAGACAGGTAAACATGTTTTCTTAATCTGAATGACCACTGGATTATGAGACAGGAAGCCCAATTGTGCCACTAAGTTGCTGCGTGACTTGAGAAATGTCACTGCTCTTCTCTTGGCCTTAGTTGTTACCGCTATATAATTGAGAGTTAGGCATGGGGATCCATAAGATCCCTTTCAGCTCTGTTATTCAATGACTTTAAGTTTCCAAATCACTATATTGCAGGATGAAAAGTGGGAAATGCATAAGAGAGGCACATGAAAGCAACAATCATTCAAGAAGGCAGGAGGCAGCAGATTGGTCACCCATATGCAAAAGGTTGCTAATACTTATTGGGAATAATATTTGAATGACCCACTTACTGTGTTTTGTAAACCCTAAATTCTTTAAATATGTTATTATAGCAAAAAATAGTGACAGATCTCATTATTATTGTCTTCATCTCATCCTTCCAATCTGCAGTTTATTTGACTCCACTCTGTAAGGCACTATGGTTTAGTGGAAACAGTGTGCTGGTACTAGGGAGTTTTGTACCTGGGGAACACAACACAAACCACATAGAAGTGCACCCTTAGGAGGGCAGCAGATGGGGAAGCAGTTGGCATTAGCCTATCATTAGGTGGCCCAATTATCAAGTATTTCTAATTATTCTTATTGTGTGTTAAGGATTTGAAAGACTCTCAACCCTCTCAAAGTACAGCACCATGGACAGAGTCCCTACCACACCGCTCTGGTTATCACTTTAGGAAAGTGCATTGAATTTGAAGTTAGAGGATCTAGTTTCAAGTCCTGCTTCTGCTACTTATTACCTTGTGACCTGTGTAACCATGAACCAGTCATTACTCTCTGGAACTCATTGTTTAATGAGGTCTTTGGAACAGCCGACTTCTATGTTTAAATGCTAGGATTCCTCTGAAATTTATATATATATATATGTACATAAATTATGTATATAAAATTACATATATATGTAAAATTATTCAATACATATATCTATCAGTTCTTTCTCTGCATGCAGATAGCATCTTTCTTCACATGTCCTTTATGATTAATTTGGGTATTTTTAATAGAACAGCTTATTCACTCAAAGTCATTCTTAGAACAATATTGCTGTTATATACAATATACTCTTGGATTTGATCATTTCACTCTTCATTATTTTGTGTAAAGTTTTCCCATGTTTTTATTAAGACCATTGAGCTCAACATTTTTCATAGTAGGGTAGTAGTCCATTACAATCATATACAACAACTTGTTTAGTCATTTTCCAGTGGAGGGGCATCCCTGCAATTTCCACTTCTTTGCCACCACAAAGAGAGCTGCTATAAACATTTTAGAATACTTGGGTTTCCTTTTTAACTAATCATCTTTGAAAATAGATCAAGTAATGGTATTGCTGGGACAAAGGGTAAAGGCAGTTTAATAACTCTTTGGATAGAATTCCTGATTGTTCTCCAAAATGGTTGGTTCAGTTCACAATTCCCCTAACAATGAACATTTCCCTCTCTGCAACATTTTGTTGCTTTCCTCTTCAATCATTTTAGCTAATATTATAGGTGTAAAATAATGTCTCAAAGTTTTTTTTTATTTGCATTTCTTTAATCAATGTGATTCAGAGCATGTTTTCTTATGACTACAAATAGTTTGATTTCCTCATTGAAAGATTATATCTTTTGACCATTCATCGTTTGGGGGAATGAGAGACAGCTAGGTGGTACAGTGGATAGAGCACTAGTGCAGGAGTCAGGGGTCTGAGTTCAAATCTCGCCTCAGATACCTGACACTCTCTTGTTGTGTGACCTTGGGCAAGTCACTTAGCCTCAATTGCCTCATCCTGGGTCATCTCCAGTCACCCAGATGAATATCTGGTCATTGGATTCAGATAGCTCTGAGGAGAAGTGAAGCTGGTGACCTGCACAGCCCTCCCTCACTCAAGACAAACTCAAGTGCAAGTCATGCCATTATTTCTCTGACAGCATGGTCTTCTTCAGAAATGAAGGATGAATACACAATAGTTGGGGGAATGACTTGTATTCTTATAGATTTGACAAAGTTTCACAAGTATTTTTGATATATGACCTTGATCTCAGAAATTGTCTATAAGTATTTTCCCCAATTTTGTGCTTTCCTTCTGATTTTGGTGACCTTTGTTTTATTAGTGTAAAACCTTTTACAAGTTAATTTTATCCTTTTTCCTTTTTACACCTAACTTGACTTTTTATCTCTCATTAATCATATTTTCTGCCTATTCATAAATCTACCATGTAATATCTTCCATGTTCTAATTTTCTTGTAATGTCTCTCTTTATATCTAGGTTATGTATCCATTTTGATATTGGTAAATAGTATAAGATATTGGTCTATGCCCTGTCTCTCCCATATTGTTTTCCAGTTTTCCCAATAGTTTTTTTTATCAGATAATGAATTATTATCCCCAAATCTTCAGTCTTTACAGTTGTTAAATACAAGGTTATTTTCTTTATTTGCTGCTGTAAATTTTATGTCTACTCTGTTCCATTAATCTATCATTCCTTTACTTAGTGCCAGATAATTTCAGAAATTACTTCCATATAATATAGTTTAAGGTCTAGTACTGCTAAACCTCCTTCCTTTATATTTTCCCCCGTTATTTCACTTGATAATCTTCACTTTCTGTTCTTCCAAATGCATTGGTTTATTATTTTTTCTATTTCAGTAAATTTTTTTGGCAATTTATTTGGAATGGTGTTGAATATGTAAATTAGTTTAGGTAAAATTGTCATTTTTATTATCTTGTTCCTACCAACCCATGAACCATTGCTGTTTCTCCATTATTTAAATCTGAGTTTATTTGTATAATTCATTTTTTTAAAAATTATTTTGTTTATATACTTTCTGTGTTAGTTTTGCCAGGTGTAATCCCAGGTGTTGTATATTGTCTAGAATTATTTTAAATGGGATATCTCTTATTATCTCTTCTTGCATATTTTGTTTATGATATATAGGAATACTGATGATTTATGGGGATTTACTTTATAACCTGCTACTTTATCAAAATTATTGTTTCAACTATGTTTTTAGCTGAGTCTTTGGATTTTTCTGAGTATATCATCATATCATCTGCAAAAAGTGACGATTTTATTACCTTATTCCCTATTCTGATTCCTTCTATTTCTTTTTCTTGTCTTCTTGCTATTGATATTATTTCTAATGAAATACTGAATAACATTGGTGACAGTGGGCATCCTTGTTTCACACCTGATCTTACTGGGAAGATTTTCTAGAAATGTAGGCATTACAGACCTACTTGCTAATGGTTGTAGATAAATTCATTTCTATCAATTTAAGGAAAAATCCATTTATGCCACTATTTCCATGTGTTTTTTAATTATAAATTAGTGTTGGACTTTTTCAAAAGTTTTTTCTGCATCTATTGATATAAGATTACAAAAAATTTCATTATTGACGTAATGTTATGTTAATAGTTTTCCTTATGTTTAACCTCTTCATTCATTGTATAAACCCCACTTGATCATAATGTATAATCTCTGTAACTTAATGTTGCTATCTTTTAGATCGTTTTTTTGTTTAATATTTGTCATCCATATTCATTAATGAAATTCATCCATAATTATTTCAGTTTTGTTTTTATTCGTCCTGGTTTAGGTTTCAATATAATATTTGTTTCACAAAAGGAGTTTGGGAGAATCCCTTCTTTGTCTATTATTCCAAATAATTAATTTAATATTGGAATTAGTTGATCTTTGAATGTTTGATAAAATTAACTTGTAAATTCATCCAGTCCTGTGAGGCAGGTGTTATAAGAGTTACTATACCCATTTGACAGATGAGGGAACTGCTCCAAGGACTTAGGTGAATTGTCCAAGGTCCCATGTGTAATAATTGGTAAAGAACTTTAGTGTATGTGTCCAATGTGGGATTTTGTGTTGCTTGATTTTAATTATTTATTATAAGATTTTTCCTCTTCTTTATTTTCCCCAGTGAGGAGAGTAAGGAGATGGAGATAAAATAAATGCTTGATATTTAAAAAAATAAAAACTTTAGCTTAGGTTTTGGGTAGAGCATTAGACTTTCAGTCAGGAGGACCTAGTTTTGAATCTTGCCTGTGACACTTATTAGCTGTAGGGTTAAGAAAATTATTTGGTGTCTCTAATCCTCAATTTTACTCATCTATAAAATAATATTCAACCCTGAAGGGCTTGAATATTATTACATTTATAATCCCTTCCAACTCTAAATTTATGACTCTTACTCAGTGTACTGTACTTTCTACTACCCCATTCCATTTTCCTGAGGAAGCATTCTGAATTGAAGTCATAGAATTGAAAGAAAGTTGCTTCTGAAGGAGTGTGTTAAAGTTTTGTTCCTCAGTGGCTAACGTCTAGCTCAGCTTTAGATCGATAAAGAATCAAAACCTGAACTGAGGTAATTCATTTCATTAGTTTGTACATAGTTCTTCCCAGAGACAAAGAATTCTTTTAGGAGAAATTATTTCTAATTTCCTCTCCAGAGGACCACAATTTTACCAGAGATCTGTAAAGATGAGTTTCAAATGAAAAATTATAATACACAAATAGGAGTATATTGACATAATAGATTGGCAGCTCCAGTATTTGTTTTGAGACATTTTTTTAAAGGTTGTTCAGATTGGAATTTGGGACAGCTCAGGTAAGTCCCTGTCTTTACTCCACCATCTTGACTCTGCCTCACAATATTGTGCATTGAATGTAGTGTCAGAAAATTTGGGTTCAAATTTGGGTTTTGCTACATACTACTTGTTTGACTTTGGATATATCACTTAACATCTTTGTGGCTCAGTCTTTTCAGTGGGGAAATAAAAAAATTGCACTCGATGACCTCTGATGATTTATCCTGCTAGCTCTCAATCTATGATTGAGGGACATTATGATAGAAAGAATATTGAACTTGGAGTTGGAAGACATAATTTTGAATATTGCGTCTGTCCCTTACTATTTGTGTGAATATGGGCATGTAACTTTAGCTCTCTGCTCTTCAGTTTCCCCACATTTTAAGATGGGTGACCTCTAAGCTTTTTCCAAGTTTAAGTCTATGATTCTTCAATTCAGACCTTCACAGACTGTTACTGGAACAGCAAATCAAATCCTGTGCTTGGTACCTGAAGCAGTTACATTTGGAAAGCCTGGCTAGATTAAGTATGTTTGGAACAAGAGGAAATGAATGAAACTAAAGCTTGAGAGAGTTGACTGTGTATGGAGAGTGGTACCTTGCCAATATGAGTTTTTAAATATGGTGCTAGAGACAGATGGTTGTGGGAATGCTTTCTGTGCTCTTCATGACTTCAGTAAGCACTTGTTGAGGCAGTGTCTTTTAATGAAAGAACATGGAATGATTGTAAGCAAGTTATTCCAAGCAAGTTTCCTTATTTGGGAAATGGGGGTAATACATTTCTTTCAGGGGAGATGTGCATTAGCCTTCCTGCTCAGGTGCTATTCATCTAGGACATGCTGTCTTGATTATGTTGATAGATTCAGTGGTGCAATCTCCTGTTTAAGAGGGTGTTGACAGCTCTCTCCTCAGGGGCCACAGAGCACTTCAGAGAAGTAATGTCAGGAATATGCTGCCACCAGCTCACCTGAGCCTCATGATTTCCCAAGATATAGATTCCTCCCTCTCTTGTGGAGAGGAGGAGATAATGAAATCCTTGATGAGTTGTGCCGTAAATGTGAGATTCTGCTGCATTTCTCCTTAAGACTTAGAGTCTCTCTGTCATATTTCTTTGAGATTTACTAAGAAAGCTATGGGATTCAAGATACTTAACAACAGCCATCATGAGAATCAATTTCAACACCTCTTTGATCTATGTAGCAAGATAAGTTGTTACTACTTTCACTTGGACCTTGGTGAGTTTCATGTAGACACACACCTCTTTAATTCAGAGGGCAAAACATCAATGCAATTAGCTGTTTGACTAAACAATTCATCCAAAGTTGTTGATGAGTCACCCCGCTGAGACATCAGTTGAACTAATATCCAGCTCTGGCCATCTCAGTTTGTAAACTTGTGGGAAACCTCTTCAGAATCTAGATTTCAGTAATGAAATGGAAAAGGGGGAATGAATAATTTTGTCTTTTGTGACTTATACCCTCAACTTCTAATTCTCTTTGTAATTGATCTTCTTGCACCATTGTGTTATTGAGTAGATAGGAGAAAATGTATGAAGTATATTACAAGGGGACTGTTTAACCTAGCAGGAACTTGAGAAAGTGCTCTTTCCCAACACAGATTACACTAAATCCTGCATTGATGCCAGAGGGATCAGAAAATACTGGGGAGAGTCAAAAATTGAGGTGATTTTATATTTTTCATAGACATTATGGATAATGTGTACATGAAGACACACTTGCACGTCTCATTGCTAGAATGCAAGTTCATTATGAGTAGGAATTGTTTCCCTAGCACCTAGTGCATTGCCTGACATCAAGTAATCACTTATTAAATGCCAGTTTGTTGATTGTTTGATCCTATGATAGCTAGAATTTCTGCAATAAAAAGTAGCAACATATTTCTGAAGGAAATGATTTTAAATATTCTACTACAGATATAGAATTTCACTAATCCTCCATGGATCCAAGTCACACCTGCTCCCCACCATAGCAGATAATGTTGTGAGTTATTATGGCTGAAGAAACTCCTCACCTACTGGTTTGTCTAAGTTTGTCCTGGGAAAACAATCTGTTGCAAGGCTGCAATACAACCCTCTCCCAGCTTGGTAGAATCTATCAGAGCCTGTGCTCTCTTGTCATTCCATGGTGAGAACTTAGGGTATTTAAAAACGTGATGATTTCCCCACAGTTAAATGACTCTCCTATTATCAGAATAATTTAAAATTATTCTCTAACTTTTGACCTCAATTTAAATCAGCCAGACCTGAATTAGAAATGAGGCAGGGAGGGCCAATCCTATCATTGGTCCTAATTTGTTGAAGATTAAACTGAAACCCAAATTGTATGCTTTGCCTAAATTTGCTTCAAAGCAGCAGAGGAAGGGAGCAGTATAACTTGCTGCCTTGGGCTGCTGTTGTAATATCATAGGATGATTCTTAGGGCTGTGAAAAAAGACAGTGAATTTGGTGTTAGAAGGGCACACAGGGTGCTTGTGCTTCTGTGCAAAGACCTGAGAGAATACTTCAGCTAGTGTGTGGGTGTGTGTATGTATGTAGGGGTGTGCGTGTGTTACTCCTCACTGTTGCTAAGGAGCTGGGAAAATGTTCTAATGTTTGCCATGACGTAGGAAGTGTAAGGATAGAAGAATGTCATTGACATGGAGAGGAATTTGAAGGTAGAACAAGGTACTGAATTCAACAGTCAGTTAATAATATTTATTGAGCAGCTATTCTGTGCCAGGAACTGTGCTAAATGGTGGGGAAACAAAAAGGTAAAATAAAATTTTTGCTTTCAAGGGGCTCACCTCCTTAGTAAGCAGGCAAAACAATGAAGTCAACCGATCTTCTCAATTGTGTGTCTCTCTAAAGAGGAAACCCTGAGTGTCTGCCTCCTTTCAGAATCATGCAGAATCTGAGAGTTGCACTGGATCTCAAATGTCATCTGATTCAATTCTTGTCTCAACAGGCATCTCCTTTTGTGTAGTCTTCCAATATTTGAATTAGACACAACTAAGTCATGGTGTTCTTACTGTTTCTCAAGGCAGCTCCAGAGGGTCATAATTCTTGGAACCTTTTTTCTTAAAAGGAATTGAAACCTTGCTCTCCTTAATTTGTATTCACTGTTCTTAGGATTGTCTTCTAGAGGAAAACAGAACTCCCTTCTCACTCCAAATTCATGTCCCTTTATACCACACCATCAAATGAATTGCCACTCCCTTAATATACTGCATATTTGACCACTTGATTCTTTTCTGACTTTTCAGTCTGAATGTCCTTGGAACCAGTTTTACTGACTGTCTTAGACCTTTAGATTTTTGAATATTAAATATGAAGTGGGGGGAGGAGGAGGGCTAGAGTACCAGGCTTGCATTTCAGGAAGACCTGAATTCAAATCCAGCTTCAGACACTAGTAATTTGATTCTGGGGATGTCACTGAACCTGCTTGTCCCAGAATCTTTATCTACAAAATGAGGATAACACATACCTCTTAGGGTTATTGTGAAGATCAAATTAAATAATAAATGTGAAGTACTTAGAACAGTGTCTGGCATAGAGTAAGTATGCTATAAATGTCAGTTGTTGTTACAATCTCATCTGGTTTTGACTTGTTCATTTCCTGATTGAGAATCCTTCTCTCTTTACCCTTACTAGCAATTACTCTTGCCTTCCCATACCCTGTGCCAAGGTTTTAGCTAATCATAGGTACTCATTGATCCTGCCTAGGGTGAGATGAGTTAATTGCCCTTTCCTTAAAGTGTTCCTTAACTTCTCATTGAGTTTCCTTTACAATGTGATTGACTGTCATTGTGGGATATGTCCAGGATCTTTAATGCCATTCCCTCCCTCACTCAATCAGGCAACAGAGGAGTCAATGGCTGAGCAGAATCATACCACTGTGACAGAGTTCATTCTCACTGGCTTCACTGACGATCCCAAGTTGGGAGTTATTCTTTTCCTGGTGTTTCTCAGTTTCTATCTCATCACCCTGATGGGCAACATAGGCATGATCCTCCTGATTCGCTTAGATACTCGTCTTCACACCCCAATGTATTTCTTCCTGAGCCACCTCTCCCTCTTGGATGCTTGCTACTCCTCTGTCATTATTCCTCAGATCTTGGTCACTCTGGTCATTGGCAGAACAAGTGTCTCCTATGAGATGTGTGCTATTCAGTTCTTCTTTTTCACAGTCTGTGCTGGCACTGAGTGTTTCCTGCTAGCAGTGATGGCCTATGATCGTTACGTTGCCATTAGCAGTCCTCTCCTATATTCCTCAGCCATGACACCAGGCACCTGTTGGGGCTTAGTGACAGGAGCCTATGGTGGCGGTTTATCAGGAGCCATCATTCGCACAGCCTGCACATTCATGCTTTCCTTCTGTGGGCCCAACCAGATCAACTTCTTCTTCTGTGATTTGCCACCTCTGCTGGAGCTTTCATGCAGTGACACCACCACCAGTGAACTCCTAATTCTCTTCTTTGGCAACTTCGTGATTTTGGCCAATGCTCTAGTGATCTTGGTATCTT
>JAQQSK010017443.1:0-10120 GCA_028658325.1 Potorous gilbertii | reverse complement strand
CTCTCATGATTGTTTTTGTTCAGTTGTGTCTGACACCATTTGGGGTTTTCTTGGTAATGATACCGGAATTGTTAGCCAAGTCCTTCTCCAGCTCATTTTACAGATGAGTAACTGAGGCAAAGAGGATTAAGTGACTTACTCAGGGTCACACAGGAAGGTTGTCAGTGAGGCCAGATTTGAACTCAGGAAAACGAGTTTTTCTGGCTCCAAGCCCAGTTCTCTACCCAGTGCACCACCTGGCTGCCCACAGACCCTCATTACCTTCCACAATAGCTTCTGGTGAGTTTACCTGCCACAAGTCTCTCTCCACTCCAATGTATTCTCCATTCAGTCATCAAAGTGATTTCCCTAAGCTGAAGTTTCAGTCGTGTCACTCACCAGACTCAATAGACCTCCATAGCTCTCCACTCCATCCAGGATACAAAATGCTCTCTTTGTCATTCCAAGTCCTTCATCACTTAAATGGCTCCTACCCTTCCAGTCTTCTTATACCGTACTGCCCAACAAGTACTCTTTCATTCAGTTACATTGACCTCCTGGCTGTTCTAGAAACCACACTATCCATCTCTTAACTCTGTGTATATACTCTGGCCTCTGTTCCAGGAATACATTCCCTCATTAAGTCAATGTACTGATTTCTTGGTTTCCTTTTTTTATTGTCCTTCATTCTTGGAAATGATCAAACTGACATCGGTATGTGAAGGTCAAAGTATGGTATGATGCGACCAATGTGAACTTGAAAGTCTCTATCATATATTGGGCACAGATCATTTACATAGTTATATGCAGTGCAGCTATCTTTACATTTGTGCAACTCATGTTTCTTTTGAGCTACTGCAATTCTCTTTTACTTATAGAGCACATTGTCTTCTTTGACACAGAGACTCCATGCTGGAGGGTCCTATGTCAGTGTCTTGCAGGTCTCACTGTCATTTCCCATGTTCTTCAAAGACTGAAAATGTTCTTCTCTTGCTTCTTCTGACCTCTGTCTGAGCACTTGCCTTGTGTGAGTCCTCTAACTCTGTGGGAGATATTCTGAGTCTCTCTTTTAGAGAGATGTATCTTTGGCATTCAAACAATGTGAACAGCCCATCTGAGTTGTGTTCTCTGCAGTACAGTTTGAATGCTTGTTCAGCCAATGCTTTATTTTCTATTTTTTTTTGTTTTCAAGGTAATCTAATAATTATTTAAATTATCTTAATTTGGCTTCTAATTTATTTGTTATGAAATGCATCCCCACCGTGATGTTTTCATATTTGCACTCTGTTTTAATTTTTAATTGTCTTATGGAGTCATTATCTCGTGTTTTGTCCATTGTTATTTTTAAGGAGTTTGTTTCTTGAAGAAGGTTTTGTGTCTTGTGTGTTTTTTTTACAGATGAAGACTCTGAAACAGAGTTTAAGTGACTTGTTCAGGATCATGCAGCTAGTAAATGTCTGAGTACAGCTTTAAACTCGGTTCTTCTTGACTGTAATCTACCATACCACCTACCTGCTTTTGTTATGTGTACAGCAGAATATAAGAGAGAATTCAAAATGTACAGCAACAAATTTTCATGTCAAGAAAGCCTATATATTAAATATCACACATTTTATTGAGAGTTGTCCATCTTTTCTTTGCTTCCTTGTAAGTTTTCTTTTGTTCTCTGCTGCGTACTTTTTACTTTGTTCATTTTTCCCCCTTCCTTTCCTTGGAAGGCTACAATTAAACACACACACACACACACGCATATACCTATGTGTATATGTGTGTATGTACAGTTCTGCATATATGCCTATATAAGCACACACATATAAACACATACATACACTTACTTACATGCACCTACATACACTAAGGTATTTATAAACATGCTCATATGTAGACATGTACATTCATACGCATCTATGTAACACCATACAATACTTATTTGTCCTCTGTTTCTCCAAGAGTACATAACATCTTCCTTCATAAGTCCAAGTCTTTCCATATTTTTCCAAATCTACCAACTCATTGTTTTCTAACCATATCACTATTTCAAACTTCTTCTTTCTATTTATTTTCAATAGTTCAGAACAATATTATTAGTATGGCTGACATATAGCAGAGTTTCCCTATTTTTCTCTTTTGATTGAATCTATTTTAGTTTGAATTTTATCTGAGATCATGATTTTGGGCCTTGCTTTTTTCCCTAATATATTCTAATCAAGATCTCTATTTTATCTTTGTGTGCATCTCTTGTTTTCTATCTTTCTTCACTTGTCTGCTTTACTTTCATGCATTACCTTTTCTTCCTATGATGTAACCTATCATCCCCCCACCCCAAAGATCTCTCCTTTATTTTTTCCCCTTCCCTGTCCACTTAGCTTTTTATTTCTTTCTGAATTTAGAGAAATGTTATGTATATATATACACACACACATATATATATATATACATACATACACATATATGTATGTATTGTTCCGTCTTTAACATATTCACAATAAGAGTAGGGTTCTACAACTACCACTCCTCCTCCCCCACCTAACTCATCTGTGTCATCTCTTCCTCTCACAGCTCATTTGCATAAGGTAATTATACTTTTTACTATTTCTTTGATGCTTTGCTTTTTTGTATCACGTCATACTCAAGTGTACTCCAACCTTTCTTTCACGCCATCCAAATTATTAATAACAATCTTATACAAATGATTTACATTATCCCATATAAAAAGTAGACAGTGTGTTCTTCTTGAGTTCTTGTAGTCATTGATAGTCCTTGAGTCTTTGATATTTATTTTATATTTCTCTTGGATTCTGCATGTCAAACTCTCTATTGAGTTCAGGACTTCATGCAACAAAATCCGGGAAGTCTGGAAATTCATTTAATGCCATTCCTTTTTTTTTTTTCCATTCAGGACTATGCTTCTCTTTGCTGGGTGTTCTGTTTTTGGCCTCAACCTCAGTTCTTTTTCTCTTCCATATTTGGTGTTCCAAGATCTGTGGCCTTTTAATATAGTCACCACTAGGCCTTAGGTGATTCTGATTGTGGTTCTACCATATTTGAATGTTTTATTTTTCTTGTTTCTCATAATATTTGGTCCTTGAACATCTAGCCATGACATTCCTGTGGGCTTCCTTGTAGGATCTCTTTCAGTTGATATAGGTAGATTTTTCCTCTTTCTAAGGTTCCCTCTTGTTCTAACACTTAGGGCAATTATCTTTAATCACTTTTTATACTATTGTGTCAAGATACAGTTTTTGATTGCAGGTTTCAGGTAGTCTGATGATTGGTTTGTTTACTCTTCTTGACCCGTTCTCTACATAATTTTTATTTGTTATGGGATGTTTCACTTTCTCTGTTATTTTTTCATTCTAAATGTTTTGTTTTGTTTTGTTTTTCTTGGTCTGTTATACATTCCTTGGATTCTACTTCCCCAGTTCAATTTTCAAGGAGTTGTTTTCTTCCTGAAGATTCTGGATCTCCTTGTCTATTGGGTTTACTTTCTTTTCAAAATTCTTTTCATTTGTCTTTATTCCTCGATTTTCTTATTTTTTAAAAATTCCTTAATCTTTCTTAGTGTAATTTTTACGGTATTTTGTAAATTCCTCAATTAATTATTTTTGAGCAAGTGAAAATTTCATATTATTCATTGGGTTAGAAGAGGCTTTTTTCTTCACTGTCTCTACTCTATGTAGATGCTTCCACTGTAGCTTTATGTGCTCTCTACTCTTGCCAAATTGAGCTATCTGCCATCACCTGAAATCGGTACATGGTTAATGTACTCCAGCTTGTTTTGTAGCTTTCCTAACACTGTTCCCAGCACCAGAACTAACTCATTCCAATATCCGTGCTGAAGATGCTCATAGTTTCAGCTAAAGAGGCAGATCCCCAAAGAAACCTATCCCTTATCCAAACAGTGATGATTGTTTAATCTTATCAGATGTTGATACATTTTGAATTCTTACATATTTATATTATGACTCATCTATTATTTTTTGATGTATGTTTAATTTCACACTTTCAGAGAACTTTAAAATAAGAAGAGATCTCAGTGTCCATCTAGTCTAACACATGCACATAAATTACTAAGGAGATCAAAAGCTCTTAAATGGAAAGGATCTTATCTAATTTATAATTAGTTTAGTGTCTATTCCAGTGTGTATCATATATAGTAGTTGCAATAAATGTCTGCTTTTGAAATGAGTGAAAAAGTTGGGGATGCCATTGACTTACCCCTTTATCTGCAGTGGCACCAGAATATGCCTTTGTGGAAACATTGGATTGATTTGATTGGCCTGTGTGGTTCACCATGGCAATGATGGCAATGCTCATACTGGAATACTGTGCAGACATGATTAAATTACAGCAATGTATCATGATGGCCATGGCATATCTTATTGAACAGAACCCTTCAAGAGAGAGAAAGACAAAAATTATACAGTAGTTGTATGAACAGACCAATATTCTTTTTAAGAAAAAAGAAATCACAAAGTCTCTCATAGGATTATTACTTTTCTGTCTAGAATATCGCAGTTTTGGTTTCCCATCTGGACTGAAGAGTATTACAGAAAAGAGAAATGGAGTTGAGCAGTAGATGACATATTTATAAAGAAACACAGAATGTCAGATGAATGGTAGAATCACTGAAATAACAAATTCAGTCAGGATGAAACAAGAATAAGATTGACTTTGGGCATGTTTCGTTTGAGGTACTATTGAGACATTCCAACAGGTGGAAGTGTCCTAAGCTAGAGCTGTCCTATTGACAGTTACAGATGCACATCTGTTGCCTCAGAGAAAGATTCAAGATGAAAATATAGAATTGGGAATCATTTCCACGTGGTTAATTCCAAAGAAAAAATACATTTGGCAAACAGAAAAATTATAGAAGAAGAGAACGATGAAAGAAAGAACTTTGTAGAAAATTGAAATTGAGAGGTTAGGAAGAAATGGATGATTCAATGACAGAGATGTATAGGGAGAAATCTGGTAGCCAGGATCAGGAAGCAACATAGTTGGTATCTGGTAGAGCTAGAACTGGTATTGTCATCTGAGTAGATGCTAAAGCCACCTTGACAGACAAAAGGAGTTTGAGGAGAATGAGTCATAAGCTTGGGTGAAAGGCGAGATTTAATTAGTTACAAGAGACATTGATTTTCTGGATTTCATGGAACTCTCTTTCTGACTTAAATGAGTATTTTTATTATTTCACAATCCTTGATAATAATTTCATTTTTCAAAACCAATACAGGGAAATTCCATGCTGGATTTTATTTTCATCAAGAAGAAGGAACTGCTTATTTTAATGGTAATGACACAAAACTTAGAATGCGGATGGCTTGAGAAGCAATCATCAATTTTATGTTTGTCTATGTATGTGTGTGTGTGTGTGTGTGTATGTGCATGAGAGAAAGAGAGAGAGAAAGAGAGAGAGAGATGGATGAGTGGATGCTAGGTATCCTCTCAGTGTGTGTTCGTCTTTCGTTGCCAAAGAAGACCATGCCATCAGAGAAATAATGATATGACTTCCATTTGACTATGTTTTGAGTGAGGGAGGGCTTGGGTATAGTCCACCAGACACACTAGATCAAGGGGTAGAATATTTTTTTTTAAAAAGGTGAGGAGAAAGCACACATAGGAGTTCATAAAAAAGAAGTTTGCCTGGGAGGCACGTAATACTGTCAAGAATAAGACTCTGAATATCCATAGTGTTTTCAAATGAAGACACAAACAGGGAATTACCTAGGTTCATGGATCCTTTCATTTTCATATCATTTATCACAGTGGTTACAGGAATGGATTCTTTCTCAGGATGTTTTAAAATATATGAAACCAAATTCATAACATTACAAAGGATAATAATCATATTGAAATATAGTTATGAATATTTAAAAAAACAAATTAGTGGACTCCAGGTTAAGAAGACCTATGTGGATATTGTTATCACTGCAAAGAGTACTCATAAACTGACTTAGGTCTTCTAAAGATTTAGATACATAAACAGCGAAAAAGAAAAAAAATAAAGGGACAGGGCTGAAGTTCAGGATCGGTAGGATTATGATGAATCGTAGTGGAAGAAAAAGCAGAGATGCCAAGGAGAAAGAACTTTGGACCAAAATGGGCAGAACTACAATGGCTAATATATATTTGACAGAGAGGTTTTGACAGGAAAGGACTAAAAAACATTTATTTATAACAATGCACTGCAACTGGAACTACTAATTATAAGCACCTGTGGCCAATGATGAATTGAGCATGATGGGAGACCCCATACTTCTGTTTCCTGTGATAGGCATGCCAGGAATGGACAACATCCAGCAAAATCCTCCCCATGACATAACAACATTATCCTCTATATATACATTCTAATGCACATGTATTCTGTGAACATATACCCCATTTCTTCAGCAATATTCTTTACAAAAACTAGATGAACCTCAAAAAGATTATAATAATTTTATAAGATGAACTTTGTAGTATAATATTTTTTAATCAATCATTCAATCACCAAATAATACTGTGTCCAATATGACCTAAGCGTTGTTCTGGGAATACGAATCCAAAGAATGAAATAATCTCTATTTACAAAGAACTTATATCCTAGTAAGAGAAACGAAAATAATACATAAAAATATACACTTTAAAAAATAAAGTGAAGAAATAAAAACAAGCAAAAAATGGAACAAGTAGATTTGGGAGAAATGTGGAGATTAAGAAGGACTTCATGAAGAAGGTGGTGCTTTGGGGTGCCTATTAAAGGAAGAGAGTTACTCTGTAAGATTCTAGTAGGCATTCAGACAGTTCCAGGAACATGTGACTGACACTGCAAAGGGACCCAGGTGGGAGAAGGAGCGTCTTGTGTGAGGAACACTGAGAAAACCAATTTAAGAGGACCTTGGATCACACAATGTGGGAGAGCAAGTAAAGTAAGTAAGTAAAATAAGCAAGTACAGTAAAGTAAGCAAGTAATGCTTAATAGAATGGTTGGGACCAGGTTATGAAGAACTTTCAAGGTTAAACAGAGGAGTTTATATTTTATCCTAGAGGTAATAAAAAGTCACTGCAATTCAGGGACCTGGGGAACATATATTTAATGAACTGGTGTTATATACAAATCCTTATATTTAAGAAACTTGACCTTTGGAGAAATGTGTAGGATGGAGTAGGGTAGTGAAGGAATTAAATGAGCAGAAGTGTAGGCTATTGTCCAATACAGGTGAGTTATGATGAAGACCTGAACTAAGTTGTTAGGTATATGAGGAGGGAAAAAAAAGAGCTATATAACCTGATGCTGAGTGATAGGAGCTGAACCAGGGGAACTTTGTAGACAGCAACAACCTCAGTGTGAAAGGACATTTTGTCATAGACTTAGAATAAGTAGGAAGGTTGAAAATGTTGAATTTAGCAACTGACTGGATAAGTGGAGTGATAGATTACAAGCTTGGTGTACTTGAAGCACTGATGGTTACTTCGGCAGAAAGAAGGAAGTTTGGAAGAGCAGAGAGTTTTGGGGGAAGGATAATGAATTCACTTTTAAGATATACTTAAATATATTTAAAGTGTTCCTGGAGATGAAGTGCAAAATGGATAGTTTTGATTAAATTAAAATGAAAAGGTGTTGCACAACCAAATCCAATGTAACCAAGATTAAGAGGGAAGCAGAAAAGTGGGAAAGAATTTTTGCAACTATTTCCTTTCTCAAGGTCTCATTTCTAAAATATATGGAGAACTGAGTCAGATGTACAAGAATACAAGTCATTTCCAAATTGGTAAATAGTCAAAGGATATGAACAGGCAGTTTTCAGAGTAAGAAATTAAAGCTATGTATAATTATGCGAAAAAATGCTCTAAATCACTATTGATTAGAGAGATAGAAATCCAAACACCTCTGGCATACCACGTCCCACTTATCAGATTGGCTAATATGAAGGAACAGGAAGATGATAAATGTTGGAGAAGATGTGGGAGAGTTGGAACACTAATTCATTGTTTGTGGAGCTGCGAGCTGATCCAACCATTCTGGAGAGCAATTTGGAACTATGCCCATAGGGCTGCAAAATGTGCATACACGTTGATGCAGCAATACCACTTCTAGGAAGGGCGGCTTAGTGGTGCAATAGATAGAGCATCCGTGCAGGAGTCAGGAGGACCTGATCTCAAATCTCACTTCAGACACTTGACACTCAGTAAGTGTGTGACATTGGGCAAGTCACTTAGGCCCAAATTCCTCTTCTTGGGTAATCTCCATCATCCTGATAAATATCTGGTAACTGGATTCAGATGACTCTGGAGGCGAAGTGAGGTTGGTGACCTGCACAGCACTGCTTTACTCAAAACAAAGTCAAGGGCAAATCATGTCATTATTTCTCTGATGGCATGGACTTCTTCAGCAATGAAGGACAAATACACACACCACTTCTAGGATTATATGCCCAGGAGAGTATAAAAATTCAAAAAGGTCTCACATGCACAAAAATATTGATAGCAGCACTCTCTGTGGCAGCCAAAAACTGGAAATCAAGGGGATGCCCATCAATCGAGGAATGACTGAATAAATTATGGTATATGCATATAATGGAATACTATTGTCCTATAAGAAATGATGGACAGGAAGAATTAAGAGAAGCCTGGAAAGACTTACATGCTCTGTTTCTTAGTGAAAGGAGCAGAACCAGGAGAATTTTGTACACATCAACAACCACAGTGTGTGGGGACTTTTTCTGATAGACTTAGAACTTCATTGCAATGCAAGGACTTAAAAACTTCCCAATGGTCTTTTAAGGCAAAATGCCTTCCACATCCAGAGAAAGAACTATGAAATTCAATCCAGATTGTAGGAGATCCTTTTCTTTTTTATAATATTTTTGTTTGTTATGCGATTTCTCTCATTTCTTTTAATTCTTCTTCTCAGCATGGCTATAGTGAAAATGTGATTAATCGGAATGTATGTGTAGAACCTATATAAAATTATATCCCATTTTGGGGAGGGTGAGGGAAATTAGGGGAAGGGAGGGAGAGTGAGGGAAAGACAAAATCTCACTTTTATGGTAGTTTTTGTGGAACATTGAAAACAAATAAAAAGTAAAATATTCCTGGAAATCCAGTTTCAAATGTTCAGTAGACCCCTGAGATGTGGGACTGAAGCTCAGAGGAGGTATTGCGAGTGGATTTCACAAGTGTCTGTTATATGCCTGACAATGTACTATGTCTCTGAGGTGGATATGGAAGAAACTAATCAAGTCTAGTTAGGTCAAATCAACAGAAACTTACTAAACACCTACTATGTGCCAGATACTGTACTGAGTTCTGGGGATACTGAGAAAGCTACAAAATCAATTTCTATTTTTGAGGACATCATAATCTAATGTGGGGGATAATATAGAAACAACTATGGGCTAACAGGATACAGACTGGTTCACCTGCACTGATCTCAGAGGGAAGACACTAAGATTAAGGAGAACCAGAAAGGTCTTCATACAAAAGGTGAGACTAGTTGAGATTAAAAGCAAGCCAGGGAAACCAGGAAAGTTGACATGGAGGACAGCATGGCAGACATGGGGGTCAATCAACGAAAATGCTCAGAGATGGGCAATAGGCTGTTCTGTTGCAGGAATACCAACAGAAGTTGTTAATTACCTTTATTATTAATTAACCTTGTCATTAATTTACCTCATCAATCAGATCAATTTTCATCACTCCACTTGTCTGAGCACATGATACATGCTCAACCATAGGTGAAACATTGGGATGGATAAAAAAAGATCTTCATTCATTGATTGGTCAAGTCTGCTTGTATAAATGCCTGAGAAAGAGAGGAATGATATGTCCTTGACATTTAGTCATGTGAACCTGTACAAATTACTCCCCTTCCCTTTGTCTTCCCTTTATCATCTTTGAAATGGGGATAATTAAAATACCTTGAATTGAAGAGAGGGTTATTGCAAGAATGAAATAAGGTTATACTTGTGAAGTGTTCAGCACAGTGTTTGAGTCATATAGGCATTATATAAAAGTTACTGTAATTTTGTTACTGTTGATGATTTCAGTAACCAAGTCTGGGATTTGACAAGTGCGACTACTGATAAGATAAGGGGGCATGGAATTTGAGTGTAGGTAGTAAAGGAGAGGTAAATTGCTTCACCAAGAGGTTGACATA
>JAQQSK010017442.1:0-10122 GCA_028658325.1 Potorous gilbertii | reverse complement strand
TACAAGTATTTTTTCCATTAGACCACTTTCCTTCTTATCCTAAGTACATTAATTTTACTTGTGCAAAAGTTTGTAAGTTTCATATAATCAAAGTTATCTATTTTATCTTTCATAATTACCTCTGTGTTTTGTTTGGTAGAGAATACAAGTCCTACCCAGAGCTTTGTGAGGTATATAATTTGATTTTCATTTTTTTTATGGTATGATCTTTAATATTAAGGTCATATATTCAATTCCAGTGTGTTACAGAATATGGTTTGAAGTGTTAGTTTAAGCCTCAGAAATACCAGACTGTTTTCTAGTTTTCCTAGTTCTTTTTTTAAACCAAATATAGAGTTCTTTCATAAGTCATCTATGTTTTATTAAACATTTGGTCATAGGTTCCATCATTTCTGATTTTCCCTTGTCTAATCTGTTCCATTGATTGTTTTTCTATTTTTTTAACTGATACCAGATAGCTTTAGTGGCTGCTGCTTTATAATATAGTTTGAGGGCTGGGAGTGCTGCTCCTGATTGATCCCTACCTCTCTTTATTATGTCCCTTGATATTCTAAATCTTTTATTGTTTCAAATGAATTTTATTATTTTATCATGTTCTGTTAATTATTCATAAAATAATTTGATTGGTATAGCATTAAAACTGAAAATTAATTTTGATAGTATTGTATTTTTTATTATACTGGTATGACCTAGTCATGAGCATTGAATATTTCTTAAACTATTTAAGTTTTTCTTTAGGGAGAACTTCGTAATTGAATCTATACAAATATTTGTGTGTTTTGGTAGATTGATCCCCAGAGATCTTATGTATTTTGTAGTTATTTGGAATGAAATTTCTCTATTTTTAAAATTTTGCTATTATTATATTAAAATGCTATTAATTTTTGATGGTTTAATTTACAGCACACAACTTTGTTGAAGTTATTAGTTAACTACTTCATTATCTCTACTGATGTCCTAGAATTTTCCAACTATACCATCATATCATCAGGAAATAGAAATAGTTTCATTTCCTCTTTATTTATCTTTATTCCTTTAATTTCTTTCTCATATTGCTGTTGCTACCATTTATAGAACAATATTAAATAATCATGGAAAGAGAAGTTTTCTTTGTTATGTGTTCCATTTATTGGAAAAGGTTCTGATCTATCCTTATTGCATGTGATGCTTGCTTTTGGTTTTAGATTTTTAGATTTAGATTTTAGATTTGGTTTTATGATTTTTAAAGGTCCCTCTATTCCTATATTTTGTAGGGCTTTTTAGGATAAATGAGTGTTGTATTTTGTCAAAGGCTTTTTCTCCATCTCTTGAGATAATTATGTGGTTTGAGATGCTTTTATTTTTACTATGATTAATTATATTATCTACCTAATATATAATCTTTGCATCTCTGGTAGTAATCCAACGTGGTCATTATGAATGATTTCTTGGATAAATCAGTCATTTGTTTAATGGGGTTTTATTTAAAATTTTGAATCAATATTTAATCTACAATTCTATTTTATCCTTTCTTCATTTAGGTTTTAAGACTATGTTGTGGTTGTTCAATTGTTTCAGTATCTGACTCTTCATGACCCTATTTGGGGTTTTCTTGGTAAGGGTATCGGAGTGGTTTGCCATTTCCTTCTCCAGCTCATTGTACAGATGAGGAGACTAAGACAAACAGGGTTAAGTGACTTGCCTAGGGTCACATAACTAGTAAGTCTCTGAAGCCTGATTTGAACTCTGAAAGATAAATTTTCCTGATTCCAAGTCCAGAGCTCTATCCATTGGATTACCTAGCTTAATATAGTATTTTGTTTTTATTTCTATTTATTTTTTGTTTTCAACATTCACTTTTATAAGATTTTGAGTTCTAAATTTTCCCCCTCCATCTCTTCCCCATGTCCCAAAATGACATGTAATCTGATATAGACTATACATGTTAAATAGTATTTTCTTTGCTAATTACAATGAGTTCTATTTCTTTTTTCTGACATTGGGTTATTTAAAATCTCTATTTGATCTTCTGTTAGTTTGAGTGTGTTTTTTAACATATTCCTCTGTTTCTGTTATGTTCTCAGTTTCATCATTGTATATCTGTGCAAGTCGGAAACTCTGAGTGTCAGAATTTAGGAAAGATTTTCCATATTGATAACTTAGGGATTAGGGTCAAATGCATCAAATTATTTAATATTTAATATAATACATAATAAAATATTTAATATTTTATATCCCCCAATTATATGTAAAAACAATTTTTAACAATTGTTTCTTAAAACTTTGAGTTCTAAATTCTCTCCCTCCTTCCCTTCACCCCCTCCTTCATAGAGAAGGCAAGCAGTTTGATACAGGTTTTTATTTGTGCAGTCATGTAAAACTTATTTCTATGTTAGTCACATTGTGAAAGAAAACACACACAAAAACAAGAAAAATAATATAAATTGTTTGTTTTTTATGAATTTTGTTTTGATCTGCATTCAGACTCCATCAGTTCTTTCTTTGGAGATGGATAGAATTTTCATCATAAGTCCTTCAGAGCTATCTTGGAATCATGCTGCTGAAAATAACCAAGTCATTTGCAATTGATCATAGTACAGTATCGCTTTTACTGTGTACACTCTTCACCTGGTTCTTCTCATTTCACTTTGCATAAGTTCATGTAAGTCCTTCCAGGTTTTTCTGAAAGCATCCTACTCATCATTTCTTATAGAAAAATAGTATTCTATCAAAATTTTCTGTCATATTAGCCAATCTGATAGGCATGGGATGGTACCTCAGAGCTGTTTTAATTTGTATTTCTCTAATCATTCATGATGTAGAGCGTTTTTCATGACTATAGGTAACTTTGATTACTTTTTCTGAATACTGCCTGTTCATATCCTTTGATTATTTATTAGTTAGATAATGGCTTTAATTTTATAAATTTGTCTTAGTTCTTTATTGAGGTCATTGTCAGAGATACTTGCTGTAATTTTTTTCATACTTATAATTACTCATTGTATTTCCCTCCATTCTATTTTCTCCATTTATCCTACATTTTGTCTCCTTTCACCATGTCCATCCTCAAAAGTATTTTGTTTCTGACAACCACCTCCTCCAATCTGCCCTCCCTTCTATCAGCCTTACCCCCTCTTCCCCCTAGCCATCCCTTTCCCCTCCTACTTTCCTGTAAAGTAAGTTGGATTTTTATACCTGAGTGTACATGTTATTCCCTCTTTTAGACAGTTCCAGTGAGAGAAAAGTTCAAGTGCTCCTTCCTACCTCCTCCATCTTCCCCTTCACTGTAAAAGCTCTTTCATGTGAGATAATTTACCCGATTCTAGCTTTCCCTTCCCCTTTCTCCCAGTATATTCCTCAATCTCATCTACATCAAGAAAAAAAGTCCTATGTAGACCCTTAAATAGCCCTATTTTTTCTGTCCTTTCCTCTTCTCTCTCTCTCTTTAGGAGAAATATAGCTTTTTGTGTTTTGTCTCTTTATATTAAAATCTTCTACAGTTGTGGATTTTAATACTTCCTCCTTGTCTGCCATTATGTCTAGACTTTTTAATTCCCCCAAACATTTCTTTCCTTAAGTATACCATCCTCCTACTGTTGAAGTCAGGGTAGTCTTTAGTAACTTAAGAATTCAAGTAGCTACTAATCATGAATACTAGTCTTAACACTGCCAAGTTCTTTCCATCAACTAATTTCCCCCCAAATAGAAAATCTGGTGAACTTAAATAAAGGAGTAGACCTAGTAACTGAGCGTCCTGGTGAGTTACAATCCTCTCACAACAATGGAAGAGGGGAAAGATGAAAATCATTTATTCTGGGACCTCAGACAGCAAAGTGGCTTGTATAGCTTTAAAAAATTGTAATACAGTTGAGGACAGTGAATCCATCCTTCTGATTTGGTATTTAATAAATACCTCTTGACTGACTGATTTATTTTCCAACTTCTTTCACATTCTCTGCTTTTCTACTTCTATTGGCTTATATATGTATTTACCTTTTCAGGTGTTTTCCTTAATATTTTTTTTATTGTAAAGTTGATGAGATTTGCCTCTCTCCTCTCTTATAAGCTATATTACCAAAGACATAACTTATTTAAGTAGTGGACGTGATTCTTTTCTAAAAGAGGTAACATAGGTACAGTGGAACATGCCTAGATTTGGAGTTAGAGAACTTGAATTCAAATCCTAACTTCTTCTTGCTAATTGAATTCTTCTGATCTTAGTTTCCATTTGTGTGTGAGTGTGTGTGTGTGTGTGTGTGTGTGTGTATTAAATAGTAATTGTTTCTCTTATACCCAGAAACCCTGAAGGTCTACCCCTTCCAGTTTGAATTTTATTATTGTAATTATTAAAAGGGCCATCCCTTGAGTAACTTAAAGAAACCTATTCATTGAATAGGTATATCTCACTCAAAGTGAGAATGTGATAAGACCTTAGCCTGAAAGGGCCAAGATCTCCCACTGCATCTTGAGCCATCTCCAGTTGTCCTGATGAATATCTGGTCATTGGATCCAGATGGCTCAGGAGGGGAAAGTGAAGCTAGTGACCTTGCACAGTCGTTCCTCACTCAAAACAAAGTCAAGCGCAAGTCATGTCATCATTTCTCTGATGTCATAGTCTTCTTTGAAAATGAAGGATGAACACAGACAGACCTCCATCTTCTCCCCTAATTTTATTTTTTAGATATCATCACATCATATTCGACTCACACCCATACCCTCTGTCTATGTATACTCCTTCTAATTGCCCTAATAATGAGAAAGTTCTTAGGAGTATCATCTTCCCATATGGGAATGTAAACAATTTAATTTTATTGAATTCTTTGTGTTTTGTCTTTCCTGTTTACATTTTTATACTTCTCTTGTATTGGAAAGTCAGATATTCTGTTCAGCTCTGGTCATGTGCATTCCTGTCTCCTCATCCCTTAAAGAATTATACTCAGTTTTGCTGGGTAGATGATTTTGGCTTTGCCCTCTAGAATAATGTATTCCCAGGCTTTTAATCCTTTAATGTAGAAAAAAAATTTTAAAAATCCTAAGGCTTGTGTTACCCAAATTGTGGTTTTTGTGATATGTGAATTGTTTCTTTCTGGATGCTTACAATATTTTCTCTTTGAGTGGAGAACTCTGGAATTTGGCTGTAATATTCCTGGGAATTTTCATTTTGATATCTCTTTCAGGAATGTTACGTATATTCTTTCAATTTCTATTTTACCTTCTAGTTTGAGAATATCATGGCAGTTTTATTTGATAATTTCTTTTGAGATGATCTCTAGGATTTTTTTTTATCACAGCTTTCAGGTAGTCCAATAATTCTTAAATTATCTTTCCTGGATCTATTTTCTAGGTCAGTTGTTTTTCCAATTAGATATTCACATTGTCTTCTATTTTTTTCATTCTTTTGATTTTTATTTTATTACCTTTTGATGTCTCATGGAGTTTTTAACTTCCACTTGCTGAATTCTAATTTTTAAAGAATTTTTTTCTTCATTGAGCTTTTTGTACCTCCTTTTCCATTTGGTCAATTCTGCATTTTTAGGAGTTCTCTTGTTAAATTAATTCATGTACGTCTTTTTACATTTGGCCAGTTTTGCTTTATAAGGCATCCTTCTCTTCATTTGATTTTTGTGCCTCTTTCACCATTTGATTTATTCTGTTTTTTAAGGTGTTATTTTCTTCAATTTATTTTGCCTCCTTTCTCTTTTTTCATGTTTTTCTTGCAAAAGTGTCATTTCTTTTTTCCAATTTTCCTCTACTTCTCATTTGATTTTTAAGTATTTTTTGAGCTATTTCAGGAATTCTTTTGGGGCCTGAGACCAATTCACATTTTTCTTCAAGGCTTTGGATATAATAGTTTTGACTTTGTTGTCTTCTGAGTTTGTATTTTAATCTTCCCTGTCACCACAGTAATTTTCTAGGGTCATTTTGTTGTTGTTTGCTCATTTTTCCAGCCTATTTGTTGACTTTTAACCTTATATTAAACTTGGCCTTTGCTCTTAGGATGGAAGGGTCACTATCCCAAGCTTCAGGTTTTTATGCAACCATTTTCAGAGCTAGTTCTGGAGGTCTCTAAGCTTTCAGTTCTTCAAAGGTGATATGATCTAAGGAGAGGTGTGTTTACTACACTCCTGGTCTGTGAGCACCCAAAAGCACTCTTTTCTGCCTGTAACCCGGATCCTCAATCCCCGTGTCCACAAGCTCTGATTGACTGCTGGTAGGTGTTTTTCTTTACCTTTGACTGCAACCAGGACCTGAGTATGGGTAGTGACACAGAGTTCTGTATCCAGGGCCAAAAAGTGACAACAATCTCCTTCTGACCAATTGTCTGACCCCCTTCCTGTCTGTGGCTTGAGAGCTTGAGAAGCAGCCACTGCTGTAACTGATTCAGTCACCTCCACACCTGCTGCTGGTTTCCTATGGCATAGCCTGTACTGGTCTCGCCTGAATGGGACTGTGCTCTACTTTTACCCTGGTACAACAGACCTTTCTTACCAGTGTTCTAAATTGTCTTGGGGTAGAAAATGATTTCACCTTGTCCTTCTTGTATGGATTCTAACACTTCAGAATTTGTTTTAAGTTGTTTGGAGGGGGAATTTAGGAGAACTCAGGAGAGTCCTTGCCTTTTCTTCACTCTCTTGGGTCTAACCCCCCCAGACCCTTAAGAGAATAGTTTCAACAGAGAGGTGAATGAAAGTTTAAGGAAGTGTTTTTTGGTTTGTTTGTTTAGCTTACCAGAAACCTCATTTACATGTTTCATCATGGAAGTGATCTTGAGTTATTGAAGGGCTAGGTCAACAGAACATAAACTCTGGCATATGGGAAAGATTCTGAGTAATGGTCCTGGCAACAGTCTGAATCCACTTTCCAAAAGCCCAGTCTAACTAAATATAGATAGGCTTATTACAAGTAAACTGGCCACTAGACGACACATGCAAAAAACATAAAATCAAGAAAAATACAAAGAGGTCCCAAATTCTGTGGGACCGCCTTCTGTTTCTTCATTGATAATGGGAGAATGATATAAAGAAAAACAGATGGTGCTAAGAATTGTACAGTTTGAGATCATCCATAAACATTGACTTAAATGTTGAAAATACAAATTTTTGTCCAATGTATCGTTTTCCCGTTGAGAAAAGAGAGTCTGAAAGATAACAAAGGCAGGAGCCTCACAGGAAAGGGGAAACAGGGAACTTTGGAGCTACATAGAGGGGCACTGGGATATGGATTCATTTTAGCTGTGGGAACCAATTAAAAGTGATGGGCATTGTTACCCAGAACCAGTTATAATCATGAGCAGTTAGAGCCTCATTTTTCTTGCTGACCTGAGTAAGGAGTAAAATGCCTGGATGGAATTTGGTTTTATGTCTGAATGTGCTTGCCTTTTGGTATTGTTGGGACTCTAGTGTCTTTATCCCCATCGCTAACCCCTACCACTGGTGCTTGGTAAACCAGGACCTCTTGGTAAACCAAAACTGCTTACCTTTTTGGAATTTCCTGTTCTTTTAAAGTCTTGTTTATTTACTATTTGTATCTTTGTAATTGATTTTGTCTCCAAATAAAGATAAGATGGCTTTTATCATAGTTCCAAGTATGAGTTTGCAATAAGGTAAAGAGTTTCCAGCTGTTCAGTCATTTTTCAGTCATGTCTGACTTTCCACGGCTCCATTTGGGGTTTTCTTGGCAAAGATACTGTAGTGCTTTGCCATTTCCTTTTCCAGTTTATTTTACAAATGAGGAAACTGAGGCAAACAGGTTTAAATGACTTGCCCATGGTCACACCCCTAGTAAGTATCTAAGGATGGATTTGAACCCAGGAAGATGAGTTTTCCTGAATCCAGGCCCAGCACTCTATCCACTGTACCACCTAGCTGCCTAAGGTAAAGAATAAGAAGAGGAAATTCAGTTGCTGACTGAGTTTTGTTTTGTTTTTAACAGTATTCTATGGAACAGAGAGATCAGTCTCTGCTCAATGGTTAGGGAAAGGAGATTTCTTCCCTGTCTGGGGGCTTTGAACTTACTGATCTTCATAAATATTTGGCACTAACTAGTTCTCTAAAATAGAAGGGAGAAAGGAAAAAGTGAACCTGTGAGACCAATTGTCCTGGTTTATAAAGAGGAAAAACCCCCACATAAATTCAACTCTTTGGCAACTGAAGAAAGGACTTTACCAACAAATTGACCTATTGCGAAGGAAATGAATCATATCAATTCCTGACACCTTCTCTATAACTGAAACTAGAAGACAACAGAAAGTTGCAGCTAAATGGAAGCATCATTCATAGGTTTTCTTGTAGATGCAATAATGGAGCTGATAGAGCTAATTTTATCTTGTATCCAAAGACACCAAGAAACATCGTTTTATGGGAAGCTCAGTCATTTCTTATTGCATTAATCATGGCAGACATCTATAAAATGACCACGCTGAAGATAATTAAACCTGATGTGCCAAAATCTGTCACAGAAGGTGAAGTCATAGAAAAATTCTGTTTTTCATCATTATATAATCTTTATGACAATGATTGACATATGTATTAAGCACATCCTTAATGAAAACACACAAAGGGAACAAGTAGAATTTAGCAGATGTAATTCTACAACAGACTACATCATTATCGCTACACAGTGGATTGAAAGGCACAGAAAACACAAAATTATCGATGTTTATTGTTTGAATTTCTAAGTGTTTGATTCAATACAGGAAAATCTTACCTTAAATCTTACCTCCAACAAGGTGTTTTCCATGCATATATAAAAATCACCCAAGAGACCTTAAAATATGTATCAACAGCTGGGCATAGCAGTACATGCCTATTGTCCCTGTTGCTGAGGAAGCTGGAGTTAGCGGATCATTTAAATTTCAATATTCTGACCTGTTGTAGGGTGAAAACCAATGTAATGGCCACAGCAAGTCTGGGACCAATATGGTGAGACCTTGGGAGGAGGGAGGAGGTAAGATGGAAAGGAAGAGAAGACAGGGTAGGAGACCACTCTAAAGGAGGAGCAAATCAGCCCATCTCAGAAATGGAGCCAGCAAAAAATCTTAAGGTGATCAGTAGTGGGGCTGGGTCCATTAAGAGCAGAGACTCCTAAATGAGACAGCCAATCAAGAAGCATTTATTAAGCACTTACTGAGGTCAATAATCCCAACAGAGTTTGACGTAACTATCCCCATAGGAAAAATCAAAGTTCCTATTTTCCAGATATGAAGAAAGACTATTATTTAGACTGTGATATAAATTTGACTGGAGAGTCCATAGAGCTGACCCAACAGTACAAATATTTTCAGCAAACACTGGGTGCAGACAGTGAGTTGAACCCAGAATTGAGCACCAGGAGGATAGCAGGTTGAATTACCTTTAAGAAATCATTAAAGGGGGGGCGGAGACAAGATGGTGGAGTAGAAAGACTCACATATGCTAGCTCTGAACCCCCAGCCCATAATTATCTATAAAAAGAACTCCCAACAAATTCTGGAATAGTGGAGCCACACAGCAATGGGGTGAAGCAGATTTCCATTCCAGAGAGCCCTGAAAAACCAACCCCAAAGGTCTATCACGCACTGGACGGGAGCAGAGTCCAGCCCTGCCCTGCCCCACCTGCGCCACACGGAGAGGAGTGAGCAGATCCGAGCAGGCTTCAGGGACAGAATCTCCAGCGGCCGCGAAGGTCCCTCCACCCACAGACACACAGGTCAGTGAGAGAGATGCCTGGATGGGCTGAGAGGGGAGCGGTGTGTCTTTATGACTTGGGCCCCCTCAGGAGGCAGTGGCAGAGGCAGCGGGCAGCCAGAGGCTCCCACAGCAGGCAGGACCTCTGCAGCAGCTCCATTACAAAAGGTCTCTGCATAAACCCCCTGAGGGAACTGAGCCTGGGAGGCAGCCCTGCCCCCACCTGAGCACCAGAACTTAAGCTCCCATTGAATAGCAGCCAGGCCTGCCACCAAAAGCCCTGAGGCTGGGGAGCAGCATTTGAATCTCAGACCCCAAGCACTAGCTGGGCGGATCTAGGTGGGGGTGGACAGGAATCTCAGAAGTCAAGTAACTGGCTGGGAAAATGCCCAGAAAAGGGGAAAAAAAAAGACCATAGAAGGTTACTTTCTTGGGGATCAGATGATTCCACCATTCCTCTCTGACGAAGAAGACCAAT
>JAQQSK010017441.1:0-10122 GCA_028658325.1 Potorous gilbertii | reverse complement strand
GGTAAGTGATGCTTGGTTTTAATCCTAGTTCATTTGACTTCTGGAACATCATATTCATGCCCTTCTATTCGTCAATATAGAAGATGCTAGATCTTGTCTTATCTTCACTGTATTTTCTCAGTATTAGAATTGTTTCTTTCTAGCTGCTTGCAATATTTTCTCCTTGATCTGGGAACTCTGGAATTTGGCTGCAATATATCTAGGTGTTTCTCTTTTCTGATCTCTTTCGGGAGGTGACAGGTATATTCTTTCAATATTTATTTTGCTCTTTGGTTATAGAATATCAGAGCAGTTTTCTTTGACAATTTCATGAAACATGATGTCTAGGCTCTTATTTTCATCATGGCTTTCAGTTAGTCCCATAATTTTTAAGTTGTCTCCTGGATTTATTTTCTAGGTCAGCTGTTTTTCCAATGAGGTATTTCACATTATATTTAATTCTTTTATTTTTTTGCTTTTGTTTTGTATTTTCTTGGTTCATCATAAAGTAATTAGCTTCAATCTGTTCCATTCTAATTTCTCAAAGAACTATTTCCTTCAATGAGCTCTTGAATCTTCATTTCCATTCGGCTAATTCTGCTTTTTAAAGCATTCTTCTCCTCATTTACTTTTGAACCTCTTTTGTCAACTGAATTAGCCTATTTTCAAAGATATTATTTCATCAGGATTTTTTTTTGGATCTCCTTTAGCAAGTTGTTGACTTGCTTTTCATGATTTTCTTGCCCCTCTCTCTCGTTTCCCTTCCTAATTTTTCCTCCATCTCTCTTACTTGATTTTCCAAATCCTTTTTGAGCTGTTCTATAGCCTGAGACCACTGCATATCAATTTTGGAGGTTTTAGATGCAGAAGCCTTGACTTTTATGTCTTCCCTTGATGGTAAGCATTGTTCTTCCTCATTTGAGAGAATGGGAGAGAATGCCTATTCACCAAGTCACTAACATTCTATAGTCTATTTTTTCCCTTTGTTGGTCACTTTCCTGACCAGTTACTTGAATTTTGGGTCCTTTTTCAGAAGTAGAGTACACTCTGGGGACCTATAATGTCCCAGTTCCTCCAAGGTGTCACAATCAAGGCAGAGTTGTTACCTCCTCAAAGGCCTCCACCTTGGCCAGAGAGCACTCCTCATTAACCCAGGACCTTCCTGTGGGCTGAGATTAAGATCTACTTCTCAATTCTTCCAGGGACTTCAAGCTGAGGGTTCCAGCAGTCACTGCCAGCTGCTGCTTGTGGTGGCCACCACCACTAAAGCCATGGCCCTTTGGTGCTACCTCTCCACCATCTGAGGCCAGGGTTAGGGGAGGACCTTGCTCCTTTCCTGCTTTGTTGAAAAACCGCTCTCACTGACTTTCAAAGTGTCTTTGCTTTCTGTGCATTGAGGGATCAGAGAACCACTGCTGCTTCTGGGTATTCCACCCATAAGGACAGCTCGGGTCCTCCTCCTCCCAGTTTTGCATGGCCAAGGCTGGGCTGCACTCCACTCTGTGTCCAGTTAGACAGGCTTTTCCCATTGGCCTTCCAGGTTACCCTGGGCTGAAAAATCTCCTCCAATCCTTTGTTCTGTGGTTTCTTCTGCTCTATAATTTGTTGAGAGTCATTCTTTATAGATATTTTATGGGTTGTGGGGGAAGAGCTAGAATATGTGCCTCCTTCTTCTCCACCATCTTCGCTCTCACCTCCCCCCCAAAAATAATTTGTAAATGTCCAAATAACACCAAATTAGAAATCCTGAAAACCAAATGAGACATTATCAAAAATTGAAATTAAGAAAACTGTTGAACAATTAAATAAAACTAAGGGTTAATTTCATGAAAAAGCGATAAAATTAATAAACCTTTCGTCAATTTGGTTAAAAAAAGAAGAAAATTAAATTACCAATATCAATAACACAAAAGGCTGAACTCACCCCAATTAAACCAACAATTAGAAATGGCTTTGCCCAGCTATATTCCCATAAATGTGACAACCTAACAGTGATGGATGAATATTCATAAAAATATAAATTCTCTAGATTAACAGAAGTGGAAGGTAAATACTTAAATAACACCATCTCAGAAAAACAAATTGAAAAGGCAAACAGTGAAATCCCTAGGAAAAAATTTCCAGGGACGGATAGATTTAAAGTCAATTCCACGAAACTTTTAAGGAACAATTTATTCCAATACCATATAGACTATTTGGGAAAATTACCAAATGGGTCGTACCAAATTCTTTTGATTATTCAAGTATGGATCAAATATATAAACCAAGAAAATCTGAAACAAGAAAAGAAATTTATAGACCGATTTCTCTAATGAATATAGATGTGAACATTTTAAATAAGGTATTAACAAAAACGAAACAGTAACTTATCATGCGCATAATACATTACGATCAGCAGGTATTTATACCAGCAATTCAGGGCTAATTCAATATAAGGAGCATTATCAGCATTATTAATAATATCAACAAACCCTGCCAGAAACCAAATGACTATATCAATAGATGCAGGAAAAAGCCTTCGAAACAGTACAACATCCAATCCTATTGAAAACACCGGAGGGCATAGGAAAAAATGGAAACTTCCTTACAAATATAAGCAGTATCTACCTGATACCATCAGCAAGTATTTTATGCAACAGTAACAAGCAAGGAGCACTTCCAATAATATCCGTGGTGCAACAAGGATGTCCATTATCACCATTGTAATTCAGTATGTTAGTATAAATGTTAGCTTTATCAATAAGAAAAGAAAAGGAAATAGAAGGAATTAAAATATTCAAAGAAGAAACTGAGTTATCAATCTTTGTATGTGATATTTATACTTATAAATATATTTGAAGAATCCTAGAGAATCAAATGAAAAGTACTTGAAATAATAAACAACTTTGGTAAAGTTGCAGATTTCAAAATAAACCCAAGTAGATCACCTGCATTTCTATATATTACTAACGAAGCGCAGAAGGAAAAGAAAGATATCAAAACCGAATTTAAAGCTACATTAAACACTATAAAATACCTGGGGGTCTACTTGCCAAAAGAAACCGAGAAGCTGTCTTCTCACAATTACAAACACTTTTCACATAAATAAACTCAGATCTAAGTTAGTGAAAAAAGAGAATTTGCTTGTGGGTATGTTGAGCTGATAAAATAAAAATGAAAATTCTACCTAAATTAACTTTTTCAGTGCCATACTAATCAAAATACCAGAAACTTTTTTCTAGACCTAGAAAAAATAATGTCAAAATTCATCTGAAAGAATAAAAGTCCAGAATATTAGAGGGAGCAAATGAAAAGTAATGCTAGGGAAAGCGGCCTAGCTCTACCGGATCTCAAATTGTATTATAAAGCAGCAATAGCCAAAATCACTTGATACTGGCTCAGAAACAGGGAGAGACCACTGGAATAGGTTAGGTACTCATAACCCAGTAGTTGATGACTATAGAACTCATGCGTTTAATAAATCCACTGAATCCAGCTTCTGGAATAGGAGGAAACCCACCGTTAAACAAATACTGCTGGGAAAACTTCATAACAGTGTCACAGTAATTGAGCATAGACCAATGCCTGACATGGTACAAAAGAATAAATCCAAATGGATATATGATCTAGGTATAAAAACTGATATTATAAACAAATTAGTGGAACAACAACTCCATTTAGGAAAACAATATGGAGATAGGGTCGTGGAAGTATGTAAGTTTTTAAATTAAAAAAATACTGGAATTTCAGAGAATCCAGTTCCAAAAGGTCTTTAGTATTCCTGATAATCTGCTACAGAGATTGAACCAGATATTTCCAAAGGGTTTTCATCCATCAAGGGTCAGTTAAGGTGTCACTCATAAAATTCTGATGTATCACATGAATGTATTCTTTTCCATCTCTGCTGAAATTACCTTAGGATCAGGGAAAGCCCTGGGTCTGTTATTCGTCCCCATAACACTACGAAATCTTTTCCTGATTATGTCACTATTGAAATGAGAGAACAAAACCAGTAGAGAATGGGTTTCTTCTAGGTAGTGATCATCTCATGTTTAATGCCTAGTTATTGCCTTTTTCCAACACCATAAATAAAAGAAACTTTCTTTACAATAAGAATTATATCAGAAATCATAAATTTATTAGAGTGATGCATAATGCAAATAAAGTTGGGAAGGATTAAAAGAGAAGATTACAGTGCACATTAAATGACACTATTCCTGGAGTGTGATTTCTTAACTCCTTTTTTTAAAAAAAAACTTCCTCATTCAGCTGTCTTCATTAAGTAGATGATTAATGAGTTCTCAGATTCAGGGGCATTTGAGAATTATATTCAAAATTATTGCACACATATTTTAACCGGTCATAGGAGTGCATTTTCTTCATTCTGTATGGCTTGGGATAAATTTGGAAGGTTTATGAAAGTCAGAACAACAAGTTCTGAAGTGTATATGAAGTGTTTGCTATGGTAAGAAATCACATAATTTACTAAGAGAAAGAAAAACAAAAACAGACGTATAAAAATTTGGAGCAGGAAGAGTAATGAATGTCTGAATGGAAACATGCTGTATTTTGGAAAACTAAGCATAATGGTGAGATGGATTTATGCAGGTAAACAATTGCAGGTAGAATGTTGAGAAGTTTGGTAGGCAAAAAATGTAAAAGGAATAAATATTGGAATAAAATATTATTTTGTTTCATTCCTGTTCGGAAAGAGATGTTAGGGGAAAAAAACCCGAGAAACAAATAAATAAGCTTATTTTTCGAATTTCACTCTTTGGATTCCCTGACTACTCAAAATTTCAGATTCTTCTCTTTCTGCTTTCCTTAGCCGACTAAGAGATTACTGTGATGGGGAATCTTGGAATGACCCCCAAACATTATAATGAATCCAAAATTGCACCCTCCAATGAATTTTTTTCAATTCATTGTGGGGCTAATATTATTGATAATTTTTTCTGTGAGCATTCTGGCATACTCTCTGCCTGTTGCTCTAAGTACTTCAGTCAGCTGATGCTTTTTATAGTTGCAAATTTAAATATTTTGATCACACTTATTATCATATTCACCTCTTATATATTTATTTTTGTAACTCTCATGAAGATTCTTTCTGCAGTGGCAAAGCAGAAGGCCTTCTCCTCTTCTGCCTCTCACCTGACAATTGTTGCAATCTTCTATGCAAGATAGGAAGACAAATTCCATTTAAAGCTAGGGTAGACACTATAAAATGTGTGGGAGTTTACCTGCCAAAACAAACTCACGGATTACAAGAACACAATTATAAGACACTTTTCGCACAAATAAAGTCAGATTTAAGTAAGTGGAAAAACTTCAGTTGCTCGTGGGCGGGCCAAGCCAATATAACAAAAATGACATTTCTACCTAAATTAATTTACTTATTTTGTGCCATACAAATTAAACTATCAGACAATTCTTTTCTAGAGATGGAAAAAATAGCATCAAAATTCGTCTGGAAGAATAAAATATCCAGAATTTCAAGGGGACTAATGAAAAGAAATGCTAGGGAAGGTGGCCCAGCGCTTTCAGATCTGAAATTGTGTTACGAAGTAGTAATTATCAAAATCACCTGCTACTGGCTAAGAAACAGAAGGGTAGACAAATGGAATAGGGTAGGTATTCACGGCAGAGTAGGAAATAAATATAGCAATCTACTGTTTGAAAAACCCGAGGATACCAGCTTCTGGGATAAGAACTCACTGTTCAACAAAAATTGCGGGGAAAACTGGATAAACAGCGTAGTGGAAACTAGGCATAGACCAATGCATGACACCGTACACACGAATAAAGTCCAAATCGGTGTGATCTAAGTATAAAGACTGATACTATGGGCAAATTGGAGGAGCAAGGAATAGTGTATTTAACAGATTCGTAGAGAAGGAAAGAATTTTTGAATAAAGAAGAGATAGAAAGCAGTATGAAGTGCAAGATAGATAATTTTGGTTACATTAAACTGAAAAGGTTTTGCACAACCAAACGCAATGCAACCAAGATTCGGAGGGATGCAGAAAACTGGGAAAGAATTTTTGCAGATAGTGTTTGTGATAAAGGACTCATTTCTTAAACGTATAGAGAACTGAGTCAAATGTACAAAAATACAAGTCATTCCCCAATTGATAAACGGTCAAAGGATATGAACCGGCAGTTTTCAGAGGAAGAAATTAAAGAATCTATAGTCATATAAAAATGCTCTAAACAACTTTTGTTTGGAGAGATGCACCTCAAAATAACTCTGAAATACCACATCACACCTATTAGATTGACAAACATGACTGAACAGGAAGATGATAAAAGTTGAGGAAGGTTTTGGAGAGATGGAACACTAATTCATTCTCGGTGGAGCTGTGAGCTGATCCCACTATTCTAGAGAACGATTTGGAGCTATGCCCAAAGGGCTGCAAAATGTGCATACTCTGTGATCCAGGAATATTACTTCTCGGACTGAATCCCCAGAAGATCATAAAAATGGAAAAGGGTCTCAAATGTACAAAAGTATTTATAGCAGCACTCTTTGTGGTGGCCAAAATCTGGAAATCAAGGGGATGCCCATCAAGTGGAGAATGGCTGAATAAATTTTGACATATGAATATAATTGAATACTATTTTGCTGCATGAAATGATGGGCATGAAGACTTCAGAGAGGCCTGGAAATACTTACATGTTCTAATACTGAGCGAAAGGAGCAGAACCAGGAGAATTTTGTGCACTGGAAAGATCACAGTGTGTGAGTTTTTTTTTTTTTTTTCTGGCAGACTTGAAACCTCATTGAAATGCAAGGAATTAGAAAAACTGCCAATGGTCTTTCAAGGCAAAAAGCATTTCAAATCCAGAGAAAAAACTATGGAATTCAATCACAGAATATAGCAGACCACTTTCATTTGCGTATTACATATTCGTTTGTTCTACGATTCTCCCATTCAATTTAATTCTTCTGCACTGCATGACTATAGTTAAAATGTATTTAATAGAAATATATGTGTAGAACCTGTATAAAATTATATGCCATTGCATGGAGGGAGAGGGGGGAGATGGAGAAGAGAAGTCTAAGTTACATTGCAGTGATTGTAGAACCTTGAAAATATATAAAATTAATAATAAAAAAGAGAAAATACCTATTCACCTTGAAAGTATTCGTCTATACTCTTATTTTTCCCTTTTTTGGGCATTTGCCTCGTCATTTACTTGACTTTTGGGTCCTTTGTCAAGACGGGGTATTCTCTGAGGACTGGTAAGTTCTCAATTCCTCCAAGATGGCACAATCGTGGGAGAGGATTAAACTCCTCTCCTGGCCTGCCCTCTGGTCTGGGGGCTATCAAAGTTTTTCTACCCAGGATCTGCAATAGAATTCCCTTTCCAGAGCCTCCACCAATTCCACCACAGTAACTCGCACTTTTTCTCATCCCGGGGTCTTCACTCATGCCTGAGACCCAGATCAGCAGATCAGTTCCCTCAAGGGTTTTAGGAAGAAGCCTCCTAAAATGGACGCTGCTTCTGCTGCCACTGCCACTGCCACCACCACCTAGGACTGGAGCTAGGGTAGGGACCTGCTTCCCTCTCACCCAGGTGAAAAACTTTCACCCTGACCGTTGAAGCTGTCTTTGTGTTCTGGGGTATGAGGGATCTGAGAACTGCAGCTGCTTCCTGGAGATTTTGTCACCGAGGCCCATTCTGGTTCTGTTTCTGCTGGTGCCACAAGGCCAAGGCTGAGCTTGGCTCTATGGGCTGCACCCTGTTTCGTGGCCCATGTGATAGACCTTTCTTCTCAGCCTTCCAGGCTGCTTTGGGCTGGAAATATCTTTCTTTCTGTCATTTTTCGGTCTCTGTTGTTCTAGAATTTGTTTAGAGTCATGTGTTACATGCATTTTATTGACTATGATGGAGGAGCTATGATAGGTGTGCCTTTCTACTCCGCCTCTTGGCTCTGTCCCTCTTTTCTCATCTTCTTTTGTCATTTGGTTGAGTCTATTTTTTAATGTGTTACTGTTTTCAGTGTTTTGGGGGAGTCTCTTTTAGCACTTGTTGACTCAATTTTCATGATTTTCTTATATCACTCTCATTTCTGTTCCTAGTTTTTCCTCTACTTCCATTTCTTGAATTTCAAAATCCTTTTTGAGTTCCTAAATTGCCTTCAACCAACCCATATTTCTCTTGGAGGCTTTTAATGTAAGAGCTTTGATTGTTCTGTCCTCCTCTGGTTCTAGCCCTTCAGTTTTCTTGTCACCAAAGTAAAATTCTATAGTTTGAGTTATGTTATGATGCTTAGTCATCATCCCAGCCAAACACTTGACTTTCTAACTCTGTCAATGCAGGATTCTGCTTCCTTTAGGGGTGGGGAGTGAAGATAAGGGTACAGTCCCAGTCTTCAATTATTTTGTTTCAGCCACTTAACCCTCTGCTGTCCGTTAGCCAAAAGCTCCAGAAGCAGTCTCTCCTGATGCTTCTGAGACTGCTGTTCCTGCTGAGCCAACGGCTGGCACCCATCCCCGCCCCCTGGAGCTGATGTGGAACCAGCCAGACTGGAGTTCCTCGCCTACTCCAATCCCACATATCTCCCCCACTGACTTTCCCAGTGTCGGTTGCCTGAGAAATTACCATAGCTGCCACTTATACAGTTCACTGAGGCCTGCTCCTGCCTGCCTGTGCTGATGAGGCCCATGCCAGATCATACTCTGATCCGTGCCAGCACAAAAGAACTTTGCAGTGGACTTTACAGGTTGCCTTGGACTGGGGATTCGTTTTACTGTGTCATTTTGTGAGATTTTTGTTTTAGAATCTGTTTAGAGTCATTTTTTACAGCTATTTGGAGGGTATTGGAGGAGAGCTCAGGGATATCCCTGCTTATACTCTGCCTTCTTCACTTTGCCTCCCAAATTGATTTTGACAAGCTACAAAACTATGAGTGTTACAACACATTTATAAACGAAAACCAATGTAGCATATCACATTTTAGTTAAATCAAGAAAGAAGTTAATGGCAGAAAAATATTAATAATTTGTGCTGCAAACTATTGCCTTCAAGTTGGAGCACCATATTTTAGAAAGGATATTGGTAGAGTGGTTAACAGCCAGAAAAGAACTAGAATGGTCAGCAGTGACAAATCCATGACTTACAAAATGTAGAGGAAGAGGGAGAAGCCAAGATGGCAAAGTAGAAAGATTCACATATGCTAGCTCCAAATCCACAGCCCATAATTACCTATAAAAAGAACTCCCAACAAATTCTAGAACAGTGGAAGCCGTGTAGAAACAGGGTGAAGATTTCTGTTCCAGAGAGCCCAGAAAAACAGACCCTAAAATCCATTGCGCAGTGCTGGGAGCGGACCTCAGCCCTGCCCTGGCCGCACGGCACGGAGAGGAAGAGATCCGAGCAGGCTTTGGAGAGAGAATCTCCAGCGTCCGCAAAGGTCCCTCCACCCACAGCCTCACAGGTTAGTGAGAGAGACGTCTGGAGGGTCTGAGAGGGGAGCGGGGTGTCTCCATGTCTCAGGGCCCCTTGGGAGGCAGTGGAAGAGGCAGTGGGCAGCCAGAGGCTCCCGGAGAAGGCAGGAGCTGGGGTCTATTACTGCACGTCTCCCCACAAAACCCCTGAGGGAACTGAGCCTGGGAGGCAGCCCTGCCCCCACGTAAGCACCAGAACGTAAGCTCCCGTTGAATAGCAACTAGGTCTGCCACCAAAAGCCCTGAGGCTGGGGAGCAGCATTTGAATCTCAGACCTCAAGCACTAGCTGGGAAGATCTAGGCGAGGGTGGACAGGAATCTCAGAAATCAATTAACTGGCTGGGAAATGAACAGAAAGGGGAAAAAAAAATAGGACCATAAAAGGTTACTTTCTTGGTGAGCAGATGTTTCCGCCCTTCCTTTCTAACAAGGACAAACAATGCTTACCATCAGGTAAAGACATACTAGTCAAGGGCTCTGTATCTCAAACATCTCTAATGGATGTGCAATGGGCTCAGGCCATGGAAGAGCTCAAAAAGGATTTTGAAAATCCAGTTAGAGAGGTGGAGGAAAAACTGGGAAGAGAAATGAGAGAGATGCAAGAAAAGCATGAAAACCTGGTCAATACCTTACTAAAGGAGACCCAAAAAATTCTGAAGAAAATAACACCTTGAAAAATAGGCTAACTCAGTTGGTAAAAGAGGTTCAAAAA
>JAQQSK010017440.1:0-10122 GCA_028658325.1 Potorous gilbertii | reverse complement strand
CCTGCCCTCCCAAAGGGAATGGGTGGGGAGGGAGGGATGGGGCGAAGTTGGAACTCAAAGTTTTAGGAACATCTGTTGAATATTGTTCTTGCTACTAGGAAATAAGAAATACAGGTAATGGGGAATAGAAAGTTATCTGGTCCTACAGGACAAAAGAGAAGATGGGGTAAGGGAAGGGAGGGATGAAAGAAGAGAGGGCAGATTGGTGATATGGGTTAATTAGAATGTTCGGTGTATTGGGGAGGGGGGAGGGGACAAATAGGGAGAAAATTTTGGAACCCAAAATCTTGTGAAAATGAATGTAAAAAGTTAAATAAATAAATTTATAAAAAAAAAAGAGAGAGAATTTGCAGTTGACACACAACAGAGAGACATTACTGGTTCAGTAACCACCAACATGAAGTCAAAAGCAATATCAGAATTTGTTGACACATGGAGCAAAGGTTATGAATTATATTTCTAAAAATGAGATGAGAGTTATTAGAATAGAAGATTTAACGATCTAATCAGTCACTTTAGTTCATAACTACTGCCATATTGTAAATATGTGTTCTTACCTTTATCTGCTCCTAACAAATGAAAATAAATATTAATGTTTGTATGCAAAGTATACTTTATACAAATCCTCTAAGTGAAGTTTCAAGAAATAACAAATTTTGGAAGGAAAATAAGTCCATAAACTGGTAACTTCAATAAGTAATCATGTGTAATGTTGTTAACTTTGCTAGGAAATCTAAATAAGTTATTCCAATACTACCCGATATTACTCACTGGTATTTTCCAATGTTTAACTTATTCATATTAGGCAAAAGTTCTTTATAAAAAGTGCTAACCTTAATATTTCTCATATATTGAGCAAATTTTGCTAAGTATCCATAATAATGAGTCTTGGACCTAAAGAATATTAGAAAGATTTTTTAAGAAAGAAGAAGAAAATCAGTCAATTCATTGATAGATACATTTTAATCACCGTCACAATATATTGATTCATATTATTAACAATAATAACATTTTTACAAAAATCTCTGAAACATTTGGTATAACTATCACAGAAAAATTATTTGGTTTACTATTGTTTTCACTCTATTTTTAAATACACAAATAAAATATTATCAAAATACAGAATAACATGATTTTGGAGTTTCTGAAAATCCCAGGCATCCAAATTTCTCATTCCATAATAACAAAGATTGGTATCAATCAAGAATTTTAAAACATCTACAAAATGCTACCTTTATCTCAACTCTACACTTAAAGAAGCTCAAAGAATTTAAAGAATTTGATTAGGGTCACTCAACTTGAAAACATCCAAGTTAGCATTTCAACCCAGAGTTGTAATAGCAACTAAAATGGGATCTTTTGCTGTTTTTGTTTTGGTGTAATCAAGAAGTACAATGCCTCTATTTGAATGTGACTGAGGAGGACTCTGCAAAGCCAGCAGAAGAGCCTCTCCCCCCTCCCCCACTTTGAGAAACTCAGATGTTCCCTCTCTGATGAAGATGTGTGTCAAACATTTTGCAAGCATGTCTGTTGACTTTTGATTTTTCTGTATTTTCTTTGAAGTTTGGGGTGCTGACTCCCTTGAAATAGGTGAATGACATATGTGTTTGGTTAAAGGATTGATACATGTGCTTGATTAAAGTGATTGTTAGCCTCTCAGAAGTTGCCTTTCTTTTTATGAATGTAGATCTGGGAACCCGAAACAGTAGGCTTCCCTGTGTATGTTGGAGTGCTTAGTGATACAAGAGTTTAGTCTTACAAGGTAAGAAACTGTTTTGAATCATGTATTACTTGTAATTTCTAAGGCAGCATAGCATAGTACTTAATGATCTCTTTGAAAGAAGGAGAGAATTACAGAGATGATGTCCAAAAAGGTAGGTATCCTCAGAGCAGGGAATTTTATTCTACATTTGATTTTTAGGGGAAAAAATTCTGATAAAGAATGTGATCAAGGAGACCTTAACCCAGTGAGGATGAGGAAAACCACTTCTTGATCTCCATGAAGAAGTGAGCCACAGCCTCTCTTATCTGTTTCATCTTCATCCCATAAACAATGGGGTTAAGCATGGGAGGCACCACCACGTAGAGATTGGCCAGTAGGATGTGTACATGTCGTGGGAAGTTGCTCCAAAAACGATGAGTCAGTACAGTGAAGAAGAATGGGAAGTAAAACATGATGATTACACAAAGATGAGAGCCACAAGTGTTGAGTGCCTTGTGACGGGCATCCTGAGAGGGCATCCGAAAGATGGCCCTGAGAATCAGGGTATAAGATACTGCAACAAGCACCATATCAATGAGCGCTGTTAGAATGGGGAGAGAGAAGCCATACCAGATATTGACAGTGATGTCAGCACAGGCCAGTCTGGCCACTCCAATGTGCTCACAGTATGAATGGGGGATTACATTGGTCCTACAGAAGGGTAGCCTCTTTAGCAGGAAGATGATAGGGAAGACAACACAGAAGCTTCGGAGGAATATGGCTAAAGCTAGCCTCCATACTACAGATGTTGTCAGTATTGTTGAATATCTCAACGGGGCACAAATAGCTATGTAGCGATCAAATGCCATGACCAACAAGATGGCTGATTCTTCCACAAATGTTACATGGACAAAGAAGACTTGGGTGATACAAGCATCAAAGGTGATATCCCGTGCATTGAACCAGAAAATGGCCAAGACTTTGGGTGCAGTAGTAGTGGAAAGTAGGATGTCAGTGCCAGCCAACATGGAGAGAAACATGTACATGGGCTCATGGAGGCTGTGTTCCATGACAATGACCAGAATCAGAATGCTGTTCCCCAGCACTGCAGTTGCATATAGAAAGGATAAGGGGATGGAAAGCCAGATGTGATATTTTTCTAGCCCCGGGATGCCAAGCAGGACAAACATGGCAGGGTGGAAGACAGTGTGATTGGTGTTCACCATGTTCAATTTGACTTCTCCCTATGAACACTAAAGCAAAATGCAAGCTAAGCTGAGGAACGTGATTCTGTCCCTGCTCTGTGAGGAAGCCTACCACGCACGCGGTAATGAAAAGACAAGTTCAGGAAATGGATAGACTACTACGTCCCAACTGCCCTTCTTTTACCTCAAATAATGATTCGAAAATCAATCTTCACTAACCACTTAAATATATGTGTAGAACACCAGGTGATGTGTGAGAGAAACAGAGGTACTTGTTTGGGGCAGAGGGGTCCATAGCAAATTGTGTGTCTTCCTGTAGAAGTCTCATTATGATGTAAATAAATGCTAAAAAAGAAAATCTCATTCCCATGAATTGTTCCTGTGTCCATCCTACGCTCAAGAACATGCCATGGTTCACTAATCTTAAACACCTCTTCCTTATTTTCAAAACCCTCTGCAATCTGGTTCCACCCAGACTACACAACTTTATCTCCTACCGCTCCTCTCTCCACACCCTCCACTCCCACACACATTATAGCCATTCCCCCCTTCAATCTTTTACATCTTCTGTTCTCCTTAGAACTCCATACCCTCTCCTCTTTGCCTATCCAAACTCTCTCATACTTTAAAGAATAGCCCAGTCTTATTTACTCTATGAAGCCCAACCTAATAACCCCAGATGGACTGTTCTCTTTATTGGCTATAGCACCTCTTACCTGCACACTCATGAAGTTTAGTTACATCAAATGCATTGCTTCTTTGTGTACTGGTTTGTCTTGTTCTCTGTTTCACATGGATGTACTATCTCCCCAGCTGGACTGAGAGTACCATGAAGATAGTGATTATGTCATATAATTCTCTGTATCCAACCGCTACCCCTCACCAGAGTTTAGCACAACTTGGATACGTAGAAGATGAAGAGTAAACTGTTATGTAGCACATTCCTCTCTGAATCCCACAAAGCAATGTTATATAGAACTGTGGCCCCATACATAAGGAAACATGGCTTTCCTGTGGCTTAAAACAACTACCATCCAAAAATAAGGCCCTGGAAGAACCCAAGCAAGATTCTTCTCTCAAATTTAAATTTTAAATTTTTCTCTTTAAATTGTTTAAAAAAATGAGATGGGCAAATAAACAAATTTTTAAGAAAAATGATTAATTCATTTTGGTACATGAAGAGTTTGAAGTGTTCTCAGGACACAGAATTGGATATCTTTTAGAAAATTGAGAAGTTGAAAGCATGTGAGAATGGATGATGATGATGATGATGGTGATAGCGTTAATATAGCGCTTTAAGGTGTATCTCATTTTATCCTCTAGGTATCATTGTCATTGTTATTTTACAGATGAGAAAACAGAGGCAGACAGGAAGATTGCCTTGTCCAGAAGCAATGTGTCATAATAGCCTTCCTGATTTTAGGTCCCCCTCTCTACCCGCTGCATTACCTATCCAAAGGTATAATTTGAATGTCACCTACCCAGAAGTGGAACCCGAATCCATGAAAATGAATGTTTGCCAAGGGAGACAGACAACAAAGAGAAAAAGAAGAGATCCAAGGATAGAAAATAGTGGGATGCTTACATTTAGAAAGCAGAAGTAGTCTTACATAGACTTGGGATTTAACAAATGTGAATTAATTATTTAATTATGAGAAACTGGCAAAAGCAGAGGAAGAATGTTCAAAGAAGAGACAAATGTTTATTTTGTTCATTTATGTGATAGTTTAGAGCGAAAAAGAGAGCTAGAAGAAAGCAGTGTCACAGAAGTTAAAGGATAGAGTATCCAAAAGTATGGGATGACACTGTTGATCAATCATATTAAATGCTTCAAAAATATCAAAGAGAATAAGGACTGATAAGAATAGATTATTTTATTAGGACTGATTAATAAATATTTATCATTAGGAAATCATTGATCTCTTTCAAAACAGTAGTTTCAATAGAGCAGTGAGGACAAAAAACATTTGGAAGGGTTAAGCTCTATGTCTAGAGAGAGTAGAAGGAGAAGAAAACTACCTTTCTTCATATCCCCAGCATTTAGCACAATGCCTGGCACTTGGTAGGTATTTATGCTTGTTCATAGTGAAGATTGTTGAGCCACAATATGGGCAAAGAGAAAGTTCATAGTATTTAAGGTGTGCAAAGCTACAAGAGAGATAAAAAAAGACCTAAGCTAAGTAATCCAGCCTTGTCACTTTTCAAATGAGGAAGCTGAGACCCAGAGAAGGGAATTGACTTGCTCAAAGTCAGAAAGGTTTTCAGTGTCAGAACAGTGTCCAGTCTTGAGTGTCATTCCAAATTCTATGGTCTTTCCATGAAGCCATGGAGGCAGCAAATATAGAACACTCTTGCAAGATTGTGATGGCGAAGGGAAAGAGAAAGATGAGATAGGAAATTGAAGAGGCAACAGAATGGATGAAGAGTTGTCTGGGATTCTTTTGTACAATACAGGAGATATATTGGCTTGTGAGCATAACAAAAAGAGATAACAGAAAGAAAAAAGATTACAAATACTTGAGGATAAAAAAGATAAAGAGAAGATTTTGGTCTGAGGAAAAACATGAGGGAATTGGATCAAGAGCATAGATAGAAAGATTAATGTGGGAAAGAAGGAGGGCTTCCTCGGAGACAGGAGAGGGAAAAAGTGTAAAAGTATAAAGAAATGTCAACATCGAGGAAAGAGACGTGACATAAACTCCATCTCTAACATAAGAGTCACAATTAGGGTCTAAGAATAAAGGCATATGGTAATAGAAATCTAAATAGCAGAAATTAAAATAGCAAGAATTCAATGAGAAGATTTTTTAAAAACCTCTTTTTACTAACTCTAAAAGCCTAATTAAATTAGATGACATCTCCAATCCTCTTCTCCCTAAGTCACTTCAAGGTCCTCTTCCCCAGTCATCTGGCCCCTCTCTCCATTCTCAAATCTTCTGGACCAGAATCTGAACCCCATAGCCTTTCCTACCTGTTTCCTAACAGGAACTTGGTTCTTAGAGATTGAGCTGAAGGTGATAAAAGCTACAAGGAGAGGCTAAGTGGAAGAAGGGTACAAAAGTAAGAGGGAGGGGAATGATGAAGCACTAACACATCACTAAAGGGAAATTTCTATCCTCTCTGGGGTGCTCCTTATGCTCAGTGACTAGAAAACCTCAAAACACTTCCATCCTCTTGGGGGTGCTACATCTGAAACCACTTTTGGGCATAAGGTGGAGCAAAAAACAGAGATAGGGAAGCAGCTTGTTCCCAAGCTCTAGATGTAGCTCTCTAGAAGAATAAATCACCTACTGAGATAGAAAACGCAGCATCAGAAAATCTGAACTTGGAAGTACTAGACAAAAGTCATACACAGTTAAACAAGGAATTCAGATGGAAACAAAGACTAAGACATCTCTGACTGAGAGAGCTGTGATGGACATTCACTTTGTTCTTAATTCCCCAGATAGTCATACCCAGAATTCTCCCTCTCCTTGGCTTAGGTCATTTCTACCAAAGCTCCCTATTGCTTCTCAAATAAAATACAAACTCCTCTGGCATTCAGAGAACTACAGAGGATGACTCTAGCCTATCTTTCAAGAATAATTTCCCATTACTCCCTTATCACTATTCTGCTCCAGCAAAACTAGATATTCTAAATATCCTGATATTCAATCGCCCCTATATGACATTTCATAGGATGAACTCCAACAGCTCTTCCCCTTTACCACCCACTAAAATGCCAAGCTTCCTTAAAGGCTCAGTCCAAGTACCACCTTGCTCATGATGTCTTCCCTCACCTGCCTGCCCCACATGTACTACAGTTAATTCCTCTCTGCCTTCAAGTTGGTACTTTTTTATAATATAACTCCTGAGGCTGAGACTATTTCATTTTTATCCTTATATACCCAGAATCTACCATAATGCCTTGCACAAAGTTAATACTTAATAAATGCTTTGTATATGACTACCCTCCCAGGTACCATTCTGATCAAAGTAAAGTCTTTGAAAGTAAACAACTTGAGGAGATATTGACCTTGGCAAGTAGAAGTCAAGAAGGTATTTCACCACCCTCCAGGACATCCATAACCTGAGAGTTTCAATTGCACACTACAAAACAATCTGGAGACCCTGAGGCCTGAACAGAAATCTCAGTGAATATATAAATGATCTACCTCTTCCCCCTGCATCCTCATCTCCTATCACTCAGATGCCTTCCCCAACTATCTCTTCCTTCCCCTTTATATCACATGATGAAGTAGCCTTACTCCTTACTAGGGCTAACCCCTCTACTTGTTCAATTGATCCCATTCCCTCCAATAGACTGTCCCGTCTGTCATCCCAACTCACTCGTTTTCAATCTCACCTTGTCTACACTGGCTCATTTCCCACAGCCTAAAAACATATTTATGTACCTCCTATCCTGAAAAAATTCTTATTTGATCCTTTCTTCCTCACTGTTACCTTACAACTCTTCTGCCTTGGTAGCTATCAAAAACACCATTTGCAATACATACCTCCACTTTCTCTCCTTAACCATTTACAGTTCAACTTCTGAGCTTATCATTCTCCCAAAATTGCTCTCTCCAAAGTTATTAATGATCTCTTAGTTGCCAAATCCAGTGGCCTTTTCTCTCCTTCAGCTCTTTGTGGCCTTTTACACTGTTGATCACTCTCTTGAAAGGTGAAACTCTTCTCTCTAGGTTTTTGGGACAACACTCTCCTGGTTCTTCTCCTACATATCTGACCATTCCTTCTCTGTCTCATTTACTGCATCCTCTTCCAAATCATATCCTCCATCTGAAGGTGACCCTCAGGGTTGTCTGTCTTTGGCCCTCTTCTCTTCTTCCTTTATATAAATCTATTTGATGATCTCATCACCCAGATTATCAACTCTATGCTGATGATACTTAAATTTACCTTTCCTGTCCCCATTTTTCTGCTGACCTCCAATCCTGCATTTCCTTTCAGACATCTCAAACTGGATTTTTGGTAGACATCTTAAACTCAGTATGCCCAAAACAGAACTCATTACCTTTCCTCTTACACCCTCCTCCTCTCTTATCTTTTCTATTATTATAGAGGGCAACACCATCCTCCTAGATCCTTAGGCTCACAAAATAGGAGTCATGTTGGACTCTTCATTATTTCTTACCACCCCTCCCCACATATCCAATGTGTTGACAAGGCTGGTCATTTCTCAACATTGCTCCCATATTCTCTCCTTTTCTCTGACACAGGAATAATTCTTGTGAAGACCCTCATCACTTCATACCTGCATCATTGCAATTACTTTAAGGTAGATCGGCCTGCCTTGACTCTCTTTCCATTTTAATCCATTCTCCATTCAGCCACTAAAATCATTTTTCTAAAGTATGGATCTAATCATGTCATCCCTCTACTGGATAAACTCCATTAACTTCCATTATCTCTAGGAGCAAATAGAAAGTACTGTTTAGCTTTCCTTTTTATTTTATTTCCTATTTTATTTTATTTTATTTTAATTTTTTATTTTTTATAATTATTTTATTTTTAATTTATGAAATAAAACAAGCATTTCCATAAAAACGCAATTTAAAAATACATGATTGCATATGAAACTGAAAATCTACTATGCACAACTTGTTATTCCTTTCAAATATACAACAAAATTATCATGTAAATTTATTTTTTTCTTCCCTCCCTCCTCCACTCTAAAGATGGCTACCATTAGACACAAATAGGTATATGCATATATGCATGTAAAATTATTCTATATATATATATATTTCATAGCAAATGTCTTCCTATGTCCTTTATAGTCAATTTGCACGTTTATAATAGAATAACTTATTTGCTCAAAGATGTTCTTAAAACAATATTGCTGTTACTATATACAACATTCTCTTGGTTCTACTCATTTCTTTCTTCATTATTTTGTGTAGGTTTTTCATATATTTTTTTTCTAAAATTTCTAAAATTATTTAGCTCATCATTTCTTATAGCACAGTAGTATTCCATCACAATCACACTGGTTCAGCCATTCCTCAACTGATGGGCATACCTGCAATTTCCAGTTCTTTGCCAGCACAAAGATAGCTGCTGTGAACCCTTTAGGTTCATTTCATTTTTTCTCAACCATCTTCAGAAATAAACCAAGCAGTGGTATTGCTGGGTCGAAGCATATAGATAGCTTAACAACTTTTGGGGCATAATTCCAGACCACTCTCCAAAGCGGCTGAAGACACTCACAATTCCACCAACAATGAATTGGTGTCCCGGTCCTTCCACATCCCTTCCAACACTTGTCACTCTCCCTTTCTATCATTTGGCCAGACTAGTAGGTGTAAAATGATATTTCAAGCTTGTTTTAATTTGCATTTCTTGACTCAATAATGACTTAGAGCATTTTTTCATATAACTATAAATTGTTTTAATTTCTTCATCAATAAATTTCCCATTTGTTTCTTTTGACCATTTATCAATTGAAAAATAACTCATATTCTCATAGATCTGACAAAGTTCTTTACATATTTGAGATATGAGACTTTTATTGGATAAACTGTCTATGAAAATTTTTTCCAATTTTCTGCTTTCCTCCTGATTTTGGCTACATTTATTTTATTTGTACAAAAGCTTTTTAATTTAATGAGATCAAAATAATCCATTTTATATCTCACTCTGCTTTCTACCTCTTGATTATTCATAAATCATTTACCCATCTGTAAGTCTGATAAATATGCTTCATATTCTAATTTTCTTGTAAATTATCTCTTTATATCTTGGTCATGTGTCCATTTTGACCTTATCTGGCTAAATGGTGTAAGTTATTGGTATAGGTCCAGTTTCTACTGCACTTCTTTCTCATTTTGCCAGCAATTTTTTCCAAATAGTGAATTCTTATCCCAAAATCTTGTCTTTACATTTGTCAAATACAAGGTTATTGTGTTTATTTGCTGCTGTAAATTGTGTCTTCTCCACTCTGTTGATCTACCATTCTATTTCTTAGCCAGTATCAGATAGTTTTGATAATTACTGCCTTATTATATAGTTTAAGACCTGTTACTGCTAGACACCTTTCCTTTACATTTTTCCATTATTTCCTTTGATATTTTTGAATTTTTATTTATCCAAATGAATTTTTATTATTCTTTCTAATTCAGTAAAAAAAAATTTTGGTAATTTAATTGGGATGGGGTTGACATATATATATATATATATATATATATATATATATATATATATATATATATATAT
>JAQQSK010017439.1:0-10122 GCA_028658325.1 Potorous gilbertii | reverse complement strand
TGGGGTGAAACAATAAGGGTTATAGCCAATGACATAATACATGGGAGTGGCTAAGTAGATGTTGATCATTGTAGGATTTGATTAGATGATTTCAATCCCAGGGCTAAGTGAAAGTATTAACACCATGTAAAACATCATTAAATCTAAAATGTGGCACCAGAAACTGAATCCAAAGTTCCAGATGTTGTCTGATAGGGGACAAAGTACAGCAGGATTATAGTCTTAATTCCCAAAGTTTTGTCTCTCTTAATGCAATCTAAGATCATCATTAGTGTTCTTCGCTGCTGTATCATGCACAACTCAAATTGAACTTAAAATCCACCAAAATACTAGGATCTTTTTCAGATCAACTGCTATCTACTTACACTACACAAATTTGTGAAATTGATTTTTTTGAACCCAAGTCTAACTTATCCCTATTTCATTGTGGTAGATATGGCCCAGTGATCTAACCTATCACAATTTGGGGAGGATTCTGTTATCATCTAATGTTTTTATAATTCTTCCCAGTTCTTTTAACAAATCCTTATGTAACAGGAGACTGGCCTATAAGCCCAATCCTTGTGAGCTTGCACAGTGTATCAATATATTCAGTCAATGCAATTCCCTGTGCTGATAAGACAGAAGAGCCTATTTCTGGGAGAGTTGCAATGGCATGCCTTGAAGAGACTTTGGAGTACACGTAAACATTTCATGACAGGTTCTAGTCATAAACCACATGGTGAATGGAAGCTTCCTTGACTGGTTGCAATTGTGGCATCACAAATGAAGGCATCTTCCAAAAAGTCTTACTGAGCCTTACCTTCTTCTCTTGGTTTGACTTCTTTCCCTTGGTTTTCTTTGGTCTTCCTTCAAGCTGATCAACCATGTCTAGTGAGAGACAACATTACAATGGAAGAGGATTCTAGTTTTCTCCACATGCAAAGGTAATATTTTGCCCCATAAATGAATGAATTCCCTGCTTTTTGCATGCCTTAGAATTTGTTCTGTCATTTTAGGTAAAGGAAGGTATGTGTTATCATCTTGTGAGTTGTGAAAAGTAGGAAGAAGAAGACATTAGAGATACCATATTGGGCCAGTGGGGCATGGGAGAAAAAGTTGGGAAAGTCAAGAGTGGAGCCTGGAGAGAAATGAAGACATAGTTGGCCTTGGATTTTTCCTTAAAATGAAAACTTTTGGAGGCACCAACCAATCAGAGAAAGGCAGGAGTTATTCAGTAAACATTTGTTAAGCATCTATTGTGTACTAAGCACTGTACTACTCACTTGGGATGAAAAAAGAGCCAAAAGAAAGTGCCTGCCCTCAAGAAACTTAAAATCTAATGGAGGAGACAACATGCAAACAAATATAAGCTTCCTGTAGAATATGGAATTTTAGTTGGAATTTAAATGAAACCAGGGAAGCCAAAAGGCAGAGATGAAGAGGGAGAATATTCCAGACATAGGAAAAACCAAAAAAAGCTGTTTAGAGCCAAGAAATGAATATCTTGTTCTTGGAACAGCAAGAAGGCTACTGTTACTGGATCAAAGAATAGCTATGGAGGAGGAAGGTATAAGGGGTCTAAAAAGTTAGCAGGGGGCTAAGTCGTGAAGGGCAAGGAACACAAAATAGATTTTCTGTTTGATCCTAGGGCTAATTGGGGGTCACTGGAATGCATTTAATAGGGGAGTAGGATGGTACACATATGCTACAGGAAAATCACTTTGGCAGCTGAATTAAGGACGAATTGGGGTGAGCAGTGGAATTGAGGCAGGCAGACCCACAAGCAGGATATTGACCAGTTGTCAGGTGATGAAGACCTGCACCAGAGGGATGGCAGTGTCAGATTAGAGAAGGGGATGCATTTAAGAGATGCTACATAGGTAAAACTGACAGGCTTTGGCCATTAACTGGATATGGGGAGTGAGAGATAGTGAAGAGTCAAAGATACCTAAGAAGATATTGTTGCCCTCTACAAGTAATAGAGAAATTAGAAGGAAGAAAGATGATAAGTTTGGTTTTGGACAAATTGAGTTTAAGGTGTCTACTGGACATCCTGTTTGAGATGTCTGAAAGGCATTTAGAGATGCGAGATTGGAGGTGAGTAGAGAGGTTAGGGCAGGATAGGTATGTTTAAGAATCATCAGTAATGGAAATTAAATTTATGGGAGCTGATGAGATCAACCTGTGAATATAGAGGGATAAGAGAGAGGGTCCAGGGTAGAACCCTGTGGGACACCCATAGTCAGAGGGCATGATTTGCATGAGAACCCAGCAAAGGGATCTGAAAGGGACTGGTCTAATAGAAGGAGAATTAGGAAATAGTGATGTCCCTCAAACCTAAAGACAAGAGATCATCAAAGAGAAGAGAGTGAGTAATAGTGTCAACAACCCCAGAGCGGTTGAGGAAAATGAGAATTGAGAAAAGGCTTTGGAAAGAGTAGTTTTAGTGGAATGGTGATATTGGAACACAGATTGTTAGGGGTTAAGAAGAGAAGAGAAAATAGAGGCACCTACTGATATGAAATGAGAAAATGGGGAGACAAGGAAACTCATGGCAAATGACCTCAAATCTTCTTTATAAAATTCTTAGATTCAACTCTTAGGCAAGATTCTTAGCTATAAGGATAGCGGGGAGAGGGAACCATGAAAGGTTTGAGGAGGATGAAAATGTTTGGAAGCCTGATGTGGAGAGATAAGGAATTAGATAATTCTTGAACATGGAGGTAATGCACTTGTGGGTAACAGTAAAAGCAAATGTATGACCATCTTTGAGCATGGTTGTTGTGGGGTGGAGGAGTAGGTCATGGGAAATGTATAGGTTGAGAAACTGAGTATTTAGAGTGTTTGAGGCAGAGTTAATATGTATGTTAAAGTCCCCAATATGAAGACAGGAATTAAAGAGGGAAGAAAAATCGTGAGTCAGGTACCAAACTCATTAAGGAAGGAAAATGAGCGATATAGAGTGTCTACAGACAATAGCTACCAGGATTTTGATTGGGTGGTAGATATGAATGGCACATCACAGTGCCTAGGCAGCTAAGAGATGATCATCAACTCAGACAGCCACTGCATGGGTTAATTCGTAACCTCTGCAATTCTGAAGTATAATCTTTGTTTTGATATTTCATAAGAGATGAAAAGTTTTACTTTTGATACAAAGCTTGCAGCACACAACTCCATGTGATGTCATAAGTAATGTGACATAGTTAATAAGTAACAAACCACCATTTACCCATGTGCTATAAATGTGCTTTATCAATTTTCAGCAACCAGCTAAGAGTTACATACGGAGCATGTGCAAACATGTAATGTTAGAGCTCTCTAACTAAAAAAATACTAGGCTTTTTTTCAACTTAACAAGGATTGTATTCCTTGGAGGACTATGAATACGTAAAGTTTGAAGTTTTTATGTTCAGCCATTTCTTGAGTTATTTGAGGGCAAAGCAAGGTCACTGGAGTTTTTTTTTTTTTACGGTAGAAAAAGTGCATTTTTTTCATACTCATTTAATCCAAAAACAGCTGAACTGAGTTGACTCAAGCTTCCCCAAACCTTGCACGGAGGCTCAACCTGTAATGCTTCAACCTCAAAAGTATGCGGGATTTTGAGAGAGTGATGTCTATGGCTGACAAACATATTTTTTTGGTAATGGAATGCTTCCCCAGATTTACTGGTTGGTAGTTATTTTGAAAGCTTTAGCCTGACGAAACTTCCTGATTCTAAAAAAGACATCATTAACTGTAAGTGCAAAAATGACCCTTATGATGTTTGAGTTATAGTAGGGAAAAATCTAGCTATAATTCACTGATATCAAACAAACTCATCATTCCTTGTGATTTGATAAATAAAATCAACTCTTCTGGCAACCAATATGCATTGCCATAAATGAAATAAGAGAACCTAAAAAAGGAAGAAATTAAATTCTACTTTGAAACACAGTGAACATCCACAGTCTTCTCTTACCTGTTTTGTGCTCTTTTTTCACCAAAAAGGATTCAAGTATTTATTGTAATCCTCTGGATTTCTATAGAAACTTTCCTCTAAAGAGCTCAAAATGCTCCCATGAACTTTTTCCCCTCCATTCTCATAACATTCTTGTGAGTGACACGGTTTTTTAAAACATGGTATGTTCATTTTAAGTGATGAGGTAAGACCTTGGACTCCCTTCGCAGATTTCCCCTGGCTGTGGATTATAATTGTCTGCTTTATTAGCTTAGAAAAAAATTTGGAATGAACCTCCTTGAATTATCTGTCACTGGGATTCAAGGACGAAAAATGTTAGGAAAAAAAGAACTTTCACACACATGAGCACTTGCAGACTTAGTTTATATAAATAATGCAGCTGCATAGAGCTCCAAGATTTTAGAAGTCCCAAAATGCAAAGGTTAGAAATACTATGCATAATAGGATTTGTGGTACAGAGAAGCAAATATGGACACATGGTTCAAGGAAGAAAATCAGGTACTTGTCTGATCTCACATTGTTTTTTATTTTTTGTCTGGATCTGTGATTTTATGTGTACAAGTTACTGCCCGCTTGGAAATTCCCTCCAGCCTACTGATTTTCCTGGGATGTAAGAGGTAAAGGGATATTGGAAGTCATTTGGTCTAAGCCCTCCCTAAATCCTGTCTACAATGTACCATTTGGAGGCTGGATTTAAGGGAAAAGATCATAGCTTATGCTCTGAAGGAATTTACTAGTTATAATTTATTGATACCAAAAATAAAAGAGAGAAATAACATGAACCACTCTTGGAAATAGTGACCTGGAGCCCTCTTGATTTGGGACATGCTACAGCACTCATGAAACCTAATCAGTCAATTCTATCAGGATTAGAAATTGACCAGGAATGACCTAAGTATTGGGGCTTACACTTTTAAACTAAAGAGGAAAAGGACTTGGCAGTTTTCACAAATGCACCAACCAAGGACAAGGAGGCTCTTGGCACCACTGTGACATGCTAATCAAGGGTAGTTTAGTTAAGGATACAGAAGATGCAATCTGAACTCTGATTTCTTCCTCTTCCCACCAGAACTCAACTCTGCCCCTGGGACCTGAGGCTCTAGGTTTTCCCATTGTCTTACCCAGAAATGACCCACCATGGTCATTTGAACCACTTACAAATCGTTCCCCAATGTGTGCGCCTTGCCTGATCCTCATATGCTTTCCAACTCTTGTTATCTTCTCCTTTTAGAATGAAAGCTTCTTGTGGCAAGAGATTATCTTGCTTGGTTATCTTTGTATTTACACTGCTAAGCAGATTTCTGGTACATAGCAAGGACTTAATAAATGCCTTTTTATTGATTCATTTATTCCAGGTATAGATAACTTTTTCAAAAATGCTTAAATTGAATGAATAAGAGATAATAAGGTAGTTGGGTAGAAGAGTCTAAGGGAGAAGGATTTTAAGACCTGAGCATGCTTTGAGACAGAAGGAAGAGAATGCAACTGGGAAAGAGAAATTGTATATGAATTTGAGATAGGGAAAGGTTTGGAACAACATTTATATTGAACTTTAAGGCTCACAATGCACTTTATAAATATTATCTCATTTTATCTTCAGTAAAATCCTAGGGGCAAGGAGGAGATGCCAATATTTTCCCCATTTTACAAATGAGAAAACTGAAGCACAGATCATTTAAATGACTTGCCCTAGATCACAGAATTAGTAAACGTCAAAGGCAAGATTTGAACTCGTATCCTTCCTGACTCCAGGTCTCGACTCTATCCTTGGGCCACCTAATTATCTTTTCTTTCTTATAGAGCAAGGTCCAAGCAGAGACCAAAAGGAGTGAGTGAAACGTTCACATAGAGAGATTAACTTTAGTAAAAAATAGGAATAGATACTTCTTCCACTGTGACCAAAGAGAACAAGGAAAGAGGGTGTGAGAATGGTAAGAAGACTTGAAGGGGGAGGCGGGGAAGGCAGGACTAAAGGAGCATATCTTGGATGGTCTTCATTTTCCCAGAGAAGTAGAAGACTAAGTTATTCAATACTAAGTGTAAGGATTTAATAAATCAGGGGGAGGTTTAGGGAGAAAGGTTGGGGAACAGATTTTGTAGGGGATGAGATAGGGAATTGGTAAGGGTGGAGTAAAAGACTTATGGAAGAAAAGTAAGGGTCAATAGAGGTTGCACACCTGAAGATATAGTAGGTGAAATTGACTCAATTTTGTGAAATTTCCCAGCAAGTTTCAGAAAAGTGAAACAGGGATATTCTATACTAGCGTCTCAAACAAGAAAGTGGGGCCGTTGAACTGGAAGGAAGGGAGACAGTAGCTGCTGCTAATAGACCCTACAGAGAACACTTTTTAACTTCTACGTTCTTCTACATTGTAACTCCCCATATGCAGCTGACAGAGTTTCACAGCTTCAGAGTTGGTATTCAGGCTCAAACATAATAGGAGGGTAAAGTTCTGTGTTATGTAAAGACACAAAACAAGAGTCAGGTAGAATATTTTTTGTGGCAAAGCAATGTGGCTCTGAGGAATCCAGCACTCTAGGAGATCTCTCCTAAATATGTGTGTTTGGGTTTCCTTTCTGTTGTCCTTGTCCCTGGGAAACGCTTTGTATATTGAGCTGTGTAACTCACTGCCCAAGGGAAAGCAAAGGACTGGGCAAAGATGAAACAAGGTCAGTGACAACTGTGGCTTTGAAAATGCCTTCCAAGTCCTTTCCGATTCTCTTAGGCATGCCTTTGCCAGAGGTCCTGGGAACCTGGCTGCCTGTGGTCACAGAACCCTGACAAAAGTAATCTGGCCCATAAATCAGTTTGCAGTGAGCAGCAATGTTATACAGTGATACAAGTCTGAGAGGTACAAATTAAACTGCATATACTTGAAAGGTATCACACAGAATCTTGTACAACCCAATTAACTTGCACAGTTTGAATAGTTGAATGATCTGCCATCACTTCCTTTTGGGGTTTTTTTGGTCAACATGCTCTTCCCTTAGGTCAGTGGTTCTTAACCTTTTTTGGGTCATGGACCCCTTTGATAGTCTGGTGAAACCAATGGGCCTCTTCTTTAAAATTCAAAATGAAAGGAAATGCTAAATTTCCATTAGAAAATAGTAAAAATGAAGATGTCGGTTTTTTTTGTCCCATCCAAGTTCATGACTTCTTCAAATCTATCCATGGGCTCAGGGCTTAAGAACTTCTGCTCATGACCCTGAACTATGATTTTTTAATACTATGTTTCATTTCCTGACCCAAAAAGATGGTGACACACACACACACACACTCCTTCTTTCAACTCGCTCTCTGAAACCCTTTCAGATACACACACACACAAACACACACAAGGGAAAGAAGGAAAAAGATAATTAGTAACCCACTAGTGCACACAGTCTAGAAAAAGAATGATAATAGTTTCACAATAATCTGTTCTGTTCATAACACACCTGAAATATTTTGTTCAGTTATGGGTTCATAGGATCATAAATTTAGACATTGTCTTTAAGTCATTTAGTTCAACTGCTTCATTTTACAGATGAAAAAACTACAATCCTGAGAGGGGGAAATGACTTAGCAAAGGTCATACGCATAGCAAATGGTAAAGCTCAAATTTGAACTCAGGTTTCAATGGCTAAAAACATGATATTCTTTCCGGTTCACCAGGATTCCTCCCAACTTTTCTAAAGGGACACTGACAACCACAACTAGAAAGCATATCCTCCAAAGACTAGACTGAGGAAACTGTGGGTGTTAAACCTGGAAAGGATTTATGGAGACCATCATTGTTATCAAATATTTAATGATTTGACCCCTGAAAAAGGGATTAGTCATTTCAGGTGGCAGACCTAGTGCCAATGAGTGCAAAGTATATGGAGGTAAATATTTTTACTCCATTTTAGGAAGAACTTTCTAGTGACTAGGGTTGCTGGAGACAACAATGTCTAACTTATAGAATTATTCTGATAATTAAGCTAAAATGTTATGTTCACTGTAAATGGTTATAGGAATGTCAGTTTGTTTTTTCTAGACCCATGATTTCATCAGGCACTTCTAAGGAGCAATTCTCCCTATCAGTTCAAATCAGCCCCTACTCAGTTACTCTGCATTGTAGAGTCTTAGAAAGTTGCCTAGAAAGTTTTCAAAGGAAGAATCCAAATCATCTTTTTAAAATTCACCAAGACACTAATAATTAAATCTATTCAAATTAAGACAACTGTGAGCTTCCATCTGATAGTCATTGGATTGGTAAAGATGAGATAGGAAAATCTGTTGTAGGTGCAACTAGAAAATAGGCATTCTAATGATGGAGCTGTGGATTGGTTCAACCATTCTGGAAAGCAATTTTGTGTGCTCGCAAAGTCACTGAACTGTGTAATCATCAAAATAATCTATATGAAACTCTTTGATTCAGTGATAGCTCTACTATCTAGACTATACATCAAAAAAATTAAAGAGGAAAGTGACCTACATGTATAAATGTAATTATAGCATTTCTTGTTAGCAAAGAACAGGAAATGAAAGGGACGCCCACCAATTGGGGAATGGCTGAACAAAATATGGCACTTCAGATGACAGACCTAGTACCAATGAGTGAAAAGTATATGGAGATAAATTTTTTACTCCATTTTAGGAAGAACTTTTTGATGATTAAGGCTACTGTGGCGAATATGTAACTCATAATCAATGCATGTAATATGATATTATTATATATAAATGTAATATGGCATATAAATATTATTGTGTCTAAAGAGATTATGAAAGAGACAATTTCACAGAAACCTGGAAAGACTTTTATGAACTGATAAAGAATGAAATGAGGAATCAGAAGAAGAATTTACATAATAACAAGAACATTCAAAAACACCCATCACTGAAAAATTTAAGAACCCTGATGGATGCAATTGTCAATTACAATTCAGGAAGGATAGTAAGAGCTTCCTCTTCCTGCTTTTCATTTGGAGTAGGACAGAATGAGCTTTACAGGAGGAACAGGCATGGATGGGCAGTGATCTGTACCAAAGATTTCATTAAATTTATTTTTCCCAAAACTCACCCTCTTTTCCAAATTTCCCTGTTTCTATCCAGGGAGCCACCATTGATACTGAAAATCCTCACCCAGGTTTTCTATATTTGATGCCTTACTTTCACTGGCTCCATGTGTCCAAGTAGTTTCCCAATCTTGTCCCTTCAATCTCCACAAAAATCTCTCCAATCCATCCCTACTCATACAGCTACCGCTCTAAATCTCAGTTCCTCATCCTCTCTCACCTAGAGCATCTCAAATGGACTCTTAGTCTCCCTCTCCTTGCTTCAAGTCTTTCCCCATTCTAATCTTTTCTCCACACACCTGTCCAACTAATTTTCCTAAAGTAACATCTGATCATATCACCCCCTACTTAATAAGCTCTAATGTCTCCCTATTGATGCTAAGATTGAATACAAATTCCCCTGCTTGACTTTTAAAGCCCCTCACAAACTGGCTACAATTGTCTAGTCTTTTTATACACTACTCCTCTTCCAGGTTTCTATAGTCCTTCACTGGCCTTACTTCTTCTCATGAAGATATTAAAACACAACTAAGATATTGGAAGGAAAATAAAGTATAATAATATCTCTTGAGCAGAATCATATAAAGAAAGAATAGATTGTTGTTGGGTTGAGAGTCTGGTTCCTTTTTTTTTTTTTTTTTTTGCAGCATATAGTAAAAACCTACACAGAGAAATGTAACACCTAATGCAAGAGCGAATATATTTTCTGACTATAGTGACCTATTATTTGAGTGTTGTATTGTATATCTTTTAATTAGAAAGTGTTTAGAAAAAAAACAGAAATTAACCTGTTTGGCTAGCTACCTTGATCAGATTAACTGAACAATTAATTACTAACAAACATAATTGTTATGTCTGCCCTGTCACTCAGGAGGGCAGCTAGGTAACACAGTGGATAGAGTGCTGGGCCTGGAGTCAGGAAGATCTGAGTTCAAATCCAGTCTCAGATACTTATTAGAGCTTGTGACCTCGGGCAAGTAACTTAACTTGAGCAAATGCTTCAATTTCCTCATCTGTAGAATAAGCTGGCAAAGTAAATGGCAAACCATTCCAATATCTTTGCCAAGAAAACTCCAAATTGGGTCACAAAGAGTCAGACTCAACCAAATCACCCAGGACACACAAGCATATTTTTCAAA
>JAQQSK010017438.1:0-10123 GCA_028658325.1 Potorous gilbertii | reverse complement strand
ATTTAGGTTTACAAATACCTTTACAAATATCTCATTTTATCCTCCCATCAACTCTGCGAGATAGGTGCCAGTGCCATGGCCATTTTGCAGGTGGAAAACTGAAGCAGGAAAAGAGTAGTTAAGTGACTTACCCAGAATCATGCCGCTAATAAATATCTGAGGCCAGCTTTGAAAGACTCAGATCTTCCTGGCTCTGAACCCAGTGCTGTAACCACTGCTCCACCTAGCTGGAAGGGGCCCTAAAAGTCACCACAGGAAGAATAATCTCCCTCTAAAACAACCAATGAGACCCCAGTTGCAGAGGCCCTTCATGGGTACTCACTGTCATCTGTGGCACTCCATTCTGTTTTTGAATAGCTTTCATTGTTAGCAGTTTTCTAGAGGCAATTCCCTTCTCTTCAATTTTCAGAGAATGTCAAGATGGCATAGGAGATGGTCACTAATAAACAGGAACGTAGTCAATAGGGACCAGCTGAGGGCAACTCCATTAGGGAGGAAAAACAAACTATATTTGGCAATGAGAGAGTCAGTATCTTTGGAGCAGCAGCAGAAGAAGGAAGGATCAGAGGCTTGAAGTCCATTGGCCGAATATCAGCGGATGAGTTTGAAATGCTCCTGCTGCCACTAAAAATGCTTGAATTACCTTGGGTCTTTTGAATGAGAGGATTACATGCAATAAGCCCTAATTCTGCACTCTGCAAACGGGGGCCTTGGGAATTGTGGCTTGCAGTAGCGGGGAACAGAAAGAGGCAGCTTGGAGTTGGGAAGGCAGGGAGAGATTCATCAGACTTCCTCAGGCACAATATGATTTTAAAGATTTAAATTTTAAGATTTAAAATTTAAAAATTTTAAAGTTAGTTCCAAACTGACGACTCTGTTGGCCGAGCACATTCGTGACTACAGCCTGTGGATCTCCTTGAATACATGCCTCTAGATGCTTCAGGATCCAAACAATTCATCCAACACATATGAAGTCCTTGCTTTCTGCATGTGCCACGAGCTGGAGGCTACAAAGGCAAAAGAAGTCTGCAATAGCTTCTCTACCTTCAAGGAGCATGTGCTGTGGGTGCAATGCCGAGCTTGGAGTCAGGAAGCCAAGTTCCAGCCCTGCTGGAGTCACTTTCTAGCTTCTACTGTGACCCTGGGCAAGTCAGTTCACCTCTCAGCCTCATTTTCCTCATCTATAAAAATGGGTATTATAATAATAGATTCTATTCCCCAAGGTTTTGGTGAGAATCAAGAAAGATAATATATGAAAAATGTTCTATGTTCAAGAGGCTGTACCAGGTACTGAGGAAGGAAAGACAAAAAACTGAAATGGTCCCTTCCTTCAAGGAGCTGGTCCAATGGGTGGAACGTTGGATTTAAGGTCAAGCAGACTCGGGTTCGAATCCTTCTATGATATTTACTAGCTGTGTGACTCTGGGCAGAACATTTTACCTTTCTGGGCCTTCATTTCCTCACCCCACAAAATGGGGATGGTTCCATTTTTCTGAGGGATGGAAAATTGCTCAGTGCTTTTTAATGAAGTCAGGCTTCTCTCTGAAATATTTTTGATGTGAGTGTTCTTTGATGAGCCTGTATGAGTAGAAGTCATTGACTATCACCTTCTCTGAAAGGACAGGGCCAAGAAATTCATAGCCCCCACCCCCCACAAGATTATTGTAAGGTTCAAATAAGATATGATGGAAAGAGCACTGAAGATGTAAAGTGCTAAGTGCCAGTTATTAAGATTATTATGCTACAGCATGCCTTAAACGCAACCTGGGAAACTCACCCTTTCTCTCCTCTGGTGCAGATGTATGCACCATTGACCCACACACATCTTCCTGTCTCCATATCATTTCTAATGCAAATGTCTCTTCATTTTCCCTTGAAAGCTAATGGTCCAGCCCTTAGAACAGGTCTTGCTAAAATAGAAGCTTGCTTAATCTCATAATTTGGATCTTCCTTCCTAGTGCCCTCAAATACCTCGTGAAATCAAATTTTGACATTTCTACTATAGTCTCCTGAGACAAACTGAATATGCTTTCAATTAATCTAAGCTCTAGCCATATTTGAAATCCTAACATTGCCATAACGGTGTCTCTTTCTTCAAATGCAAGCCCCTTCTATGGAAAGGTTTCAACTGATTTCCATCTTCCATAAACTCTCTCATGGTAAGGGGAAATACAACCAATCTGATTCATCTAACAAGTCAGTCATCCACCTAACAAGCATTGATAGGGAAGAGAGGGAGAGAGAAAAAGAAAGAAGAAAAGATGAAAGGAAGGAAGGAAAGGAGAAAGGAAGGGAGAGGGAAAGGGAAAGAGAGGAGAAGGTAGGGAGAAAGGAAAGATTTATTAAGTATCTACCATGTGTCGAGCACTGAGCTAGGCACTGGTGATACAAAGGCAAAAATAAAACAGTTCCTCCCCTAAAAGAGCATCCTACTGGGGTATACACATAAGTATATATTAAAAATTAAGGACTGTGCTTGTGATTTCATTGATGTATAGAACTCCTAAATGAGGGAACTCTCTCTTCCAATGCCAAGCATTACCCTTCTTGTCTAGAGAGTTGGTCCAGGGACCAGATAGATGGGTAGCACATTGACTAAAGCACTAGACCCGGAGTCAGGGAGATCTCAGATAATTATTAGTAGTATGATGCCAGACAAGTCATTTAACCTTTGTCTCAGTTTTCTCATCTGTAAAATGGGGCTAATAGCACTTAACCTCCCAGGTTCTTCTGAGTGTCAAATGAGAAAAAATACAGAAAATGTTTTGCACACCTCAGAGTGCTATGTAAATGTTAGTTGTGATTGTTGCTGACTTGCTCTGGATCACATGGCCAGTTCTGCCCAAAGTGAGACTTGGACCCATGTGTTTCTTCCTATGAGGTTAGTGCTTTCCCTGCTATATCATGTTGATGCTCTTAACCAAATGCACGCAGGCTAAGTGGAAAGGTAATTTACAGATGGGAGGAGTCACTGGGAGCTCAGGGAATCAGAAAAGGCATCATTGCCTTAGAGGACATTTTGAAGGAGTCTAGGGAGTCTAGAGAAGAATTCATTTGACACTTGGGGACACAATTGGTGCAAAGGCATGGCAATGGGAGACGAGTGATATCCTACGTGAGGGATAGCAAGTAGACCACTTTGGTTCCACTGAAGAAGATGTGAATGTCATTAATGAATAAGAAACTTCCATGTGTAAGGTACTGTATGAGGTGCTGGGGACAGAAAGAGAAAAAGCAAACAACCTTTCATCTCAAAGACCTTATATTTTGTGGTTGTTCAATCATTTCAGTCATGTTCAACTCTTCATGACTCCATTTGGGGTTTTCTTGACATGATTTGCATTTCCTTCTCCATCTCATTTTATAGATGGGGAAACTGAGGCAAACAGAGTTTAGTGACTTGCCCAGGGTCACACAGCTGGTAAGTGTCTGAGACTAGATTTAAATTCAAATCTTCTTGATGTCAGGCCCAGCACTCTATCCTCTGTGCTACCTAACTGCCCACCTTGCATTTAACTTATATCTACTGGCAGGGGGCAGGGAACCTGAACCCAAGTAAATACAAAATAGACACAATGCCCTCCTAAGGAGGGAGGGCATTCCAAGCATGGGGAGACAGCCTGTACAAAGGCACGGAGATGAAAGGTAGAACATTGTGAACAGTCCAATCTGATTGGAACAAGTATATATCAAGAGGAATGTGTACCATGAAATAAGATAGGAAAGGTAGTTGGGAGGCAGATTGGGAAAGACCAGGCTTAATGGTTTGCATTTTATCCTAGAATTAATTGGGAGCCATTGAAAATTTCATGAGGGGAGAGGGGTGGTGATATTGTTACATCTGCCCTTTGGATGAATGCATTCATGCAAACATGCATTCACACTTAGCCTCCAACTTGATTGAAAAGATTGGTTCCATCCAGTGAGGTCTTCCTTAACTTCCCATCTCTAGTTCTCCCAGTTTCTAGTCTTCATTGCACACTCTCCTATCACTTTGTCTGATCTCAGAGGAAGGAGCATCCCTACTGCTCACAAAGGCAAATTCCTCCCCTTATACCCTTCATGCCCTTCCCTCCCACCTCTCCTGGGATCTTGCTGCAAGAATTGTCCTACATCAGCTATCACTCCCTCACCACAGGGTCCTGCCCATAAACATGCTCAAACCTCCTCAATCTTAACTGAAAAAATAATCTTTCATTGCCCATCTTATCCCAAATCAGTTACATCAATGGCATCACATTCAAATAGGAATGAGAGCCACTAAGCTGTACATAAGTATTCCTAATGGCCACATATTGACTTAGAAAACCATATATTAGCATTATATTTGCATAATATGATACAATGCCCGTGGAAGATGTTAATTTTTAATAATTTTTGTTAAATATTTCCCAATTATATTTTAATCTGGTTCCCTGGATTTCACACCTCTATGAAATTACTGCCTTCTTTCTCACTCCCTTTTGCTTTTTTAAAAAGTTGTCTACAGGGCAGTTAAGTGGCACAACAGACAGAACACTGGTCCTGAAGTCAGAGAACCTGAGTTCAAATCCAGCCTCACATACTTATACTAGCTGTGTGACCCTGGGCAATTCACTTAACCCTAATTGCAACAACAACAACAAAAAGATACTTACACCTGATGTTTCTCTTTCCTCTACAACCCCTTATAGACAACAATTCACTCCTGCCCCTCCTGGCTTTGTCCATGTCATCCCCATGTTCACCACTCTTCGTTAATTTCTCCTGATATCTCAAGCATGCCAGTGGGAAAATCTGACTGTCCACCCTCTCCATGGAACCAACTGATCTTACTTTCTTATCATGTAATTATGAAGCAGCTAAAGGAGCATAATAGATAATGTCAGATTTGAAAATCAGCAAGACCTACGTCGGCCTCTTGCCTCAGATACTTACCACTTATGCAAGCCCATGGGCAAGTCATTTCACTTCTCTGAGCGTCACTCTTCTCATCTATAAAAGGGGAATCATAATAGCCCCTACCTCAGAGGGCTATTGTTAAGGTCAAATCAGGGAATATTTGGAAAATGCTTTGGAGATCATAAAGTGCTTAATAAATGACATGAATTTTTATTACATAAGTCCTTGGTGTCTTTTTATTCCAGTCCTCCAAGGTCTTTCTCTGATGTATTGTAACCTATTTGCCCACACCATCTACCATGTGCCTTTCCATTGCTCTCTGTGTGATAATATTATTAATTCTTCAGAGACTGTTATATTCCATGGCATGCCCCCATATCATAACACTGGTATAAAATTGGTATTTGAAAGGTTGACCTCTGTTTTCATGAGAAGCTTGTCCTTAGATGCTGGGTCCTATTAAATTCTAAAATATCACTCCTTTCTGCTACTTGTGTCTCTTTCCATTTTCACTATTATCCCTAAGACAGTCCCTCATCGACATTGGATTATTGCAACATCTTCCTAACTGCTCTTCCTGCCTCCACACTCTCTCTTTTCCAACCCATCTTTTGGATCACAGATCTCTAGATGGATGTGACCTCAGAACACAGGAGCCAGACTGAAAAATGAGGACTGCAAAACTCCCTAGTATGGCCCAAACAAGATTGAAATGTTTAACAAAACAAAGAAAAATATAATCCAGCATAGATGATGATAATTTGTAGTTTTCTAAGTCAATATGCAGTCTGCAAGGATTCATTTCTATTTGAGTTTGACATCATTGCCTTAGAGAAGGTTGGCCCCGACACCCTCATTATACAGATTAGGAAACAGAATCAGAGAGAAAATTGCTCAATTACAGGTAGCAAGTGGAAGAGGGGGAATTTGAACTCAGGTCTTTCAAAGCTAGAACTTAGTGTTCTTTCTACAGTACAATGCTGCCCTTTTTTGGTGTAATTATTTTCGGTTCAAGTGTCATAAATTTTAAGCTTCGTGGAACATCATCTAAGTTGTATAGCTCCCCCAGTATCTAGTACATTTCTCTATACTGGTTAACTGTTTAATAAGTGCATCTTGAATCTAGTTGAATTCCTGGACCAAGCAGAAGCATTTCTTTGGGACAAATGAATGTCTGAATATCATGATTTCCTTGACATTCCTTGTCTGCTGCCCAATTTTTCTGTCCAAAGTCCTGACTATTTCCCCCATCTAATTTCCTTGGCATGCCTTGTCTACTACTCAGGCTTTCTACCCAAGGTCCTGACCATTTGCCCCATCTTCCACCTTTTTCCCAACTTCTGGCACACACACACACACACACACACACACACACACACACGTGTACATATATATGTCTGTATATACATATGTATGTGTATGTATGTATGTATGAATACATATGTATATATGTGTATTTATATGTATATGTGTGTATGTGTTGTATAATATAATGTCCTGGTCCTGACTGTCTTCTTGGCCCTTGGATGCCTTCCTTTGCTCTGGGCTCTCTAGCTCTGAACTGCTCACCTGACTGCTCTCCAGCCACTCTACCTTGAATGATGGCTTCCAAGGATTCCCTGCCTCCATCTTACTTTAGTGACTTTCAGTGTTCTCTTGCACTCAAGCTTGATCTTGGCTTTCTTGGTTTGAGTTATGAGTCCTCAGGGACCTTTATTAATTCCTATATCCTCCTGTCCTTCATCTCCTCTTGTCTTCCATCTTCTCTTGCATCTCACTGATCCTCTTCGGTTTCTTTCTTTTCACCCCTTTATGCATTTCTTTTGAAATACTCCTTGATTCAGGCTTCTTTATTCAGACTGATTTTTGCTGCAATTACTTTAATGAGAAATAACTATCTTCAGAGCTCTCTGACTACCTCAAATTTCTATAGATATTAGCTGAAAGCCGTGACTTGCACAATGAGCCAGCTGATAGTCTTCCAATACTTCCTTCTAAAGGCCGTTGCCCCTAAGGGGGGAGGGGAGGATATTAAACAAAAGCTCTGCCATTAATAGGCCACCTACATCTACCTGTCTCATCCCCTGCTACTTCCCCTTAGATCCTATTATCCTTCCATTGTGTTTCTTTAGGGGTTTGGTGAGTGGGCAGCAAGGCAAATTATTAAGCATTTTTTAGGTCACTTAGTTTCTCTTGGTCTCAGCTTCCCCATATCTAAAATGGGTATGATATTTTCCCTACTTCCCAAGGTCATTATGAAGATCCTGTGAGAGAACATAGAAGAAAGTCTTTTTATAAACTCTAAAGCGGCACACCGAGGTGAGATCCAGAATTAGTATGTTGCTACAATTAATATAACTGTTATTATTCTTGCTTTGAAAATAATTAGCTGTGTGAACCATGGTGAGTCAGTTATAAAAGATGAGTCAATATGAAATCCTCTGTAGTTCAAAACTCTTCATAAATTGCCACCTATGTCTTTCCAACCTTCTTAGACAATGCAACACCCGCCACATTTACACAAATACACTGAGATCCAGTGACACTGGCCTCCTTCCTGTTCCTTAAACAACATACATCACCTCTGGACTCTGAACATTTCCACTGTTGCCCCATACCTGCAATGTTTTCCTTGATTGTCTCTGCCAAAATAAAACCTCACCATTTACAGGAAGCCTCTTCTGAGCTTTCTTAATTCTTGTACGTTTCCTCTGTTGATTGTTCCCAGTTTTTCCTGTATATGGTTTGTTTGTATATAGTTCTTTACATGATGACTCCTCCCTTAGATTGTAGGCTCCTGGGGAACAGGAACTGTCCTTTTCCTTTCTCTGTGTCCCCGGTACTTAGCACAGAGTCTAGCATGGAGTAGTAGCCACTTAATTGTTTATTGATTCCCAGACTAGAATGTCTACCTGGTATCTTCCACCCTTACCACATGACCAAACACATCTTACCTTATTTTCATTCATTCTCTTCCTATCATGCATTTCCTTGATGACGGTTTCTGCTCCTTTTCTTCTTTGGAGTTTCTCATTGGTTGTAGCTTGTAGCCTCGTCACATCTACCATGTATCTCATTCCCCTCTGTATAATTTTCATTTTCAGTTTTTCAGAGATTGATGCATTTCATATCTATATAACAACACCTGTAGAATATTGACATCTAAAAAAGATTTTAATTTCTAAGAGAAGTTTATGGGCATTTAAGGAGGGTTGCAGTTAATTTCCAGAAGGCAATTCAGACTTCTATTCAGTGGGTCCTAAATGGAGAGATTAATGAGTGACTCATAGGCTGTACAGTTATTTCCATAGTATGGATTTGGAAACTGAGACACAAAAATAGACTAGATAAATGAGCATGGGGGAGGGGTCCCTTTAAATGGGTAGACCCCATGATTTCATGAAGTCATTTGCTGCTAATCCAATTACTCTGTCTTTCCTGTTTCTTCTTTCAGAGGAAACGACTTTTGAAGCTGGAGTGAAAGTTCAGATTCACAGTCAGTCTGAGCCGCCCTTTGTCCAGGAGCTGGGCTTTGGTGTGGCGCCAGGATTCCAGACTTTTGTGGCCACACAGGAGCAGAGGGTAAGTTCTTGGTTCGTTTGTGCATCTGGTCAGTGGTTCTGGGCCTACTGGTATTTTCTGAGATAAAGGAAAGAGAGCCGGACTTGGAGTCAGGGAACCCAGGTGGCAGTCTCAACCCCATCACTAACAAGCTGTGTGTCTTTGAACAGATCATACACTGTGTGTAGCTTCTTCATGTGCAAAAGGCTGGTATTGGATGAAATTATCTTTAACTTTCCTTATAGAACTAATCTAACAAAATTCAGTGAAATGTTTATTGTGGTTTCCCCCTCCTCAGTAAAACTCCAAGTTGAGGAGAGAAGAGGGAGAAGGCCTGAGTTAGTTAGGAGAAGCCCTTTTCACCTTCAGAGGGAAAAAATGGAGATCCAATTCCTGGCATGTGGCTCTGAATAGATCCAAGTTTCTTCCACTAGGCCAGGTCCATCCTGCCAAATCTTAAAAGGGGAGTGTGATGCAATCTGTTTATTTCCTCTTTAATTCACTAGCTATTTTCTTTTGAAAATGTTTCCTTCTGTTGTTAGGGATGTGCTCGTTCTAAGCTTTCTGGAAGTCAGTTGCTAAGATGTTGCTAAGGGAGATTGGCTAATCAAAGTCGATAAGCAGTTCTAGTTATAGTAAGGGAATGTAAGTTAACCAGATAGGTCTTGGCTCAAGCAAAAGAAGGAAAGATGTTATACTCTCCTAGAGAGTAAAGTAGATTATTGCCTTCTTCCTATTGGAGAATACTCTCCTACAGAGAAAAATGGAACAATTCCTCCTCCTGATTGGAGAAAAAGAAACATGGCACCTTGCCCTTTCTTTGTGAAGAGGCCATGTGAAGCTTCCTCATAGGGAAAAGAATGGTCTTAGATAGAAAGTGAAAACTATAAACATGGGAAAGCTGCATTTTCCTTCCCATCCCTGATTTATTTGTTTTTTCTAATAGTTAAGAGATCAAAAGAATAGGAAAGGGCCAACTATTTGGTCAGTAGAGATAGTTAATGGGCTTTGATACTGAGCAGGCCGGGGTAATTGGGAAGCAGCATGATCTTTGATAAGTCATTTCTGTGGACTTTAGATGTTGTCGGAGCTCCCTTCCCTCTCAGACATTCTCTGATTCTATGTGGGTAAAGAAAATTCTGAAACGGTTGTGCAGATTCATAAAAGGAGCCAAGATTCTTCGTCTTAAGCCAGAGAGCTGGGGGTGAGGGGAGTGTAGAAGCATGATGGAAAAGCTAAAGAAATCCAAAATTATTGCTGCCAAAGAAATCAAAGAAGTCCAAAATGAGTGAGCTAGATGGAAAATGAAACATCTGAGATGTTAATCCACTTCCATCTCCTTCCAAGGAAGAGTTCATAGCTTCATTCTCCAATTAGAGAGGTAGAGAGTCAATGGAGTTTGACTGGATCTTGCAAGATGAGAACATTTTCCAATGATGAATTTACTGGGGGCATGATGGAGGATCAATAAAGTCCAAAATTACATTAGATGGGGTAAGGAAGTAGACCTGTGATTTCAAAAAACACACCACCACCCTTTTCTATCAGTACAGGTTGGCACCTTCTCGGCAACTTACAGTATTTTAGAGTTGCCTAAAATGGTGAGACATAAAGTTATTTGTTCAGAGTCACACAGTCATTATATGTCAAAAGGAAGGCTTGAATGAGGTCTTCCCGGCTT
>JAQQSK010017437.1:0-10123 GCA_028658325.1 Potorous gilbertii | reverse complement strand
GTTATGAGAGGACCTTGAATCATGATCTTACATTTCTGTGCATTTGCCTCTTATCCACTGGATTCACATCAAATTATATTCTTTTTTTGGACAAGTTAGGTTCTTGAAATTGCAGTGTCTTTGCAATTGTAGAAGAGCACTGATACTTCAGTTTAGAAATTTGTGTTTCCAAAAGGAAATTAAAATGCTCATGTTACTTGAAATGAAGAAACTCATTACCAGTCAGAAATCCAAGAAGTCTCCAGTAAAGGATTCTTCATACAGCAAAAATATTCATTAAAATATTTTTTGTGCTAGCAAAAAAAAAAACAAAAAACAAAACGAAAACCCAAAATTGGGGTTCATTTATTGGGGAATACTTAAATATGCAGACTATGTCGATACTTTTTGAAAATATGAAAATCGGAGAGGAAGTGGAATACTTAAATAACCCCATATCAGAAAAAGAAGTTGAACAAGCTATCAATGAAATCCCTAGAAAAAAATCTCCTGGGCCAGATGGATCCACAAGCGAATTCTATCAAACATTTAAAGAACATTAAAGTATTTAATACAAATACTATATAGAGTATTTGGGAAAATTGGGGAAGAAGGAGTCCTCCCAATTTCTTTTTATGATGCAAATATGGTTTGGATACCTAAACTAGGAAGACCCAAAACAGAGAAAGAAAATTATAGACAAATTTCTCTAATGAATATAAATGCAAAAATTTTAAATAAGATTTTAGCAAAAAGAATACAGTAACTAATGAAGAGAATAATACTTTATGATCAGGTAGAATTTACAGGAAAACTATTAACATTATTGATCATATCAACAACAAAACTAACAGAAACCACATGATTATCTCAATAGATGCAGAAAAAGCTTTTGACCAAATACAGTACCCATTCCTGTTGAAAACACCAGAGAACAGAGGAATAAATGGAGTTACCCATAAAATAATAAGCAGTATCTATATAAAACCTTCAGCAAGCATTATATGCAATGGGGATAAGCTAGATGCATTCCCAATAAGAACAGAGGTGAAACAAGGATGTCCATTATCACCACTATTATTCAGTGTGGTACTAGAAATGTTAGCTGTAGGAATAAGGGAAGAAAAAGGAATTAAAGAAATTACATTAGGCAAAGAAGAAACTAAGTTATCTCTATTTGCAGATGAAATGATGATATACTTAGAAAATCCGAGAAAATCAATTAAAAAACTCCTTGAAATAATAAACAACTTTAGCAAAGTTGCAAGTTACAAAATAAACCCACACAAATTTTCTGCTTTTCTATATATTACTAACAAAGCCCAACAGCAAGAGGTAGAGAGAGAAATCCCATTTAAAGCACTACAAAATATTTCAGAGTCTATCTGCCAAAACAAACCCAGGGACTATATGAAAACAATTACAAAACACTTTCACACAAATAAAGTCAGATCTAAGTAAGTGGAAAAATATCATTTACTCATGTGTGGAACAAGCCAATATAATAAAAATGACAATTCTACCTAAATTAATTTACTTATTCAGTGCCATACAAATCAAAGTATCAGATAATCATTTTGTAGAGCTAGAAAAAATAATATCAAAATTTATGTGGAAAAACAAAAGGTCCAGAATATCAAGGGAACTAATGAAAAGAAATGCTAGGGAAGGTGACCTAGCTCTAACAGATCTCAAATTGTATTATAAAGCAGCAATTATCCAAATCACCTGGTACTGGCTAAGAAACAGAAGGGTAGACCAGTGGAGTAAGTTAGGTACCCAAGACATCGTAGCCAATGTATATAGTAATCTACTGTTTGATAAACCCATGGATCCCATCTTCTGGGATAAGAACTCACTGTTCGACAAAAATTGCTGGGAAAACCAGATAACAGTGTGGAGGAAACTAGGCATAGACCAATGCCTGCCACCATACAAAAGATAAAAGTCCAAATGCATACATGATCTTCATATAAAGACTGGTACTATAAACAAATTAGTGGAACAAGGAATAGTGTTATTTCTCAGATTTATGGAGCAGGGAAGAATTTTTGACTGAACAAGAGGTAGAAAATATTGTCAAGTGGAGGTCACCAGCCTCACTTCTCCTCCAGAGTCATCTGAATCCAGCTACCAGATATTCATCAGGATGACTGGATATGACCCAAGATAAGGCAGTTGGGGTTAAGTGACTTGCCCATGGTCACACAGCCAGTGCGTGTCAAGTGTCTGAGGTGAGACTTCAACTGAGGTCCTCCTGACTCCCCACTGGTGCTCTATCCTCTGCACCACCTAGCTACCCCAAGACTTTTATATGCAAATGCACCAAATGGACTCTACCAGTGAGTTCTCTCCCCGCTTTTATGCCCATCGTGATTCCTTTGGTGAAAGCCTTCCTCACGAAACCCAATACTCTTTCCAATCAGCTTATGATGACTGGTACCCCGCAGGTGGCCATAATATTTTCTAGGGTCTCTATCTTACCCTAACTTGGTATGTTTGGATATTTGTACTATCTCATTTTATATTTTTATGTAACAGGATTTTGATGTCTAGATTATGGTTTAAAATATTGTAATGTTGATTGCTTCAAAGCAGTGTAATCTAACTATAAACATGGACAAAAGTATTTTTCTTGAATTATTGTGAAACTTACCAATAGAGCTTTAACATCCAATTAGTCACCCACTCTGGCATCTTGCCATCTTCCTTTATACAACCCCTATTTTTCACCAGGAATGGTACTTTTTGCACCAAGACTTTAGAGACCATACCACACTAGTTTACGTCAGAAGTGAGAAAGATAATCCACTAAATTTTGAGTAGTAATGCGAAACGTTTCCATATTAGTCATGCATGACTACAATCGATAATCTGTATTAAATGACCTGCCTTCTTCATGAGGTTATAGTCAAGGGAAGGAGAGCATTTGGAATTTAGATATTTTTTAAAAGTGTGAAAAATTGTTTTCACATGCAATTAAAATGTTTTAACAATATGGTCTGGGACTACGAATACGGTGGGTTCCTTGAGGTGGTGTTTCTTCCTTCACCAATTAGGACAACTCAGTGCCAGTTTGGAAACCCGAACTCTATCACAATAATATCCAATGACTTGTTTAACCATTTCTGAAATGATGAATATTTCCTCAATTCCAAATGCTTCGTCACCACAAAAGAAGTGTTACGAATTTTTTTACGTTTAGGTAATTGTTCTTTTCTTTGATCTCTTTCGTATACAGAAGTAAAAGCAGAATTGTTGGGTCGATAAATGCAGTTTTATAATCTTTATTTCATAATTCCATAATGTTCTCCAGAATGATGGGGAATTCACTACTCAGCCAACATTTCATTAGTATACCTATTTTTTCCCTCATCCTTACCAGCATTTGTTATTTCTCATAATTGTAAGGTGCTACCTCAGATTTGTTTTAATTTGCATTTATCTAATCATTACTATTTTATAGCATTTTTATATGATTATGGACAGATTTCATTAATTCTGAAAACTACCTGTTCATGTACTTTGACAATTTATCAATTGGGGAATAGCTCTTCTTTTTAAATAAATCTGATTCATTTCTCCATGTATTTGATAAATGGAGCCTTTATCTGGGAAACCTGCTGAAAAAAGTTTTGATTATTCCAATGTAATTGATTCACACTCATGCTTTCTCTCTACAGAACCTCCCTCTAATTATCCTAATAAATATGAAGATTTTAAGAGTTACTTCATCACCTTCCCATTTGGAATGGTAAACAGTCTAACTTTATTGAGGTACTGATGATTGCTCTTTCATGTTTACTTTGTTGTGCTTCTCTTGAAGTTTGTGTTTGAATGCTAAATTTCCTATTCAGCTCTGATTTTTTTTCCATCCGAGATGCTTGAAAGTCTTCTATTTCATTAAACATGCTTTTGTTTCACTTGAAGAATTATATTTAGTTTTACTGGGGAGGTTATTCTTGGTTGTAATTCTGGCTCCTTTACCTTCTGGAATATCATATTTTAAGCCCTCTACTCTTTTAAAGTGAAATCTGCTAAAACTTATGTGGTCCTGACTGCACCTACACAGTATTTGAATATTTTCTGGCTACTTGCAGTATTTTCTCCTTTATCTGGGAGCCCTCGCATTTGGTTGTAATATTCCTGGTGGTTTTCATTTGGGGTTCTCTTTCAAGTATTGATTGTGTTCTTTACCATCAAAGGGTCCACCATAAGAAGTCACAACATACAATTTTAACACAGAAAGCATAGACATTTAAGATTTGTAACAATTTACCTAGGAAAAAATAATGCTTTATATGGAATAATTTTTGTATCTCTACTCCCAAATCCCCTAAAACCATGCTTTACCCCAGCCCATCCAAGATTCCATTTGTCCCTTATTCCCTTATCTAGCCAATTCCGGTTCAGTTGCTTCAGGATGACCCAAGGTCCATACTGATAGAAACAAGCATTCCTCAATCTCCTTCAACACATCAACTTTGGTTCCATGATCCATTCCACCTCCAACCCAACTCTCTGTATCTAAGTCAGCTGATTGGAAGGCATTTGCTACTGCTTATGCCAGACTTTTGAATCTTGATCCAGTTTCCATAAGTTTTCATTACATTTCTGGCTTGTGGAATTATGCTTTGTTCACTCCTTGTATCTTTCAAGATCAAGGGGGAGAGAGAATATGATTGTAGTTAAAATACTTAGAGAATCTCATTTCATCTATGATTACCACCTGCTTTTGCTCAATATTATATTCCCATTTATATCATTAACTACTACATTTATTAGGAATTTTCTTATTTACAAAACCTGCTTGCACATATTATCTCATTTGCTTAATATATCAGACACTATGTAGTTCTAAAGTGGAATTGTTTGCCTTGTCTCACTCTGTAGAGCTTTAAAGGTGTAGGTGCAAATATCATTTCCTTTATTTTATAGATAAAGAATAAAGACACAGGTATGTTAAATGGATCATAGGATCACTATTTTAGAACTGAGTCCAACTTCCTTTTTCCAACTGTGAAATGTATTTGAGCAGAAATAAGAGGTTTAGTGACATATAGCCAATAGTCATCTGAAGTGGGATTTGAATTCAGGTTTTCCTCACTCTGGGTCCAATGCCCTATCCAATACATGAAACTATCTCCAAATGACTTATTAAGGGTTGCAATGAATCATTAGAAGAACTGGGAAAAGAACCAAAGTCCCTTACTCTTACCATTAGGACACTGGAATTATTCTCACCACATCCTCACTAGGGTCTAATACTGTGAATTTTATCACCAGAATATACCATACTGAACAATCAGTCTTGGGAGTTTCATAACAATTTCAAAACAAATGTATGTTTCATAACAATCTTTCAACTAGATTGTATAGAAATGTGGTCACAATAGGTGATCACTAAGAACAATTTTCTGAAAGTTATCACTTTTGATAATATCATCTCCTCACTGCTACCTTTTATCTTATGGTGCTGAAAAATCCTGGCTATTAACAAAAAAATGAATCCTAGACCATACGTTACAGTGTTGTTGTCTATATTTTTATACCCACTAAAGTGAATAGATGTAGGGCTTCTTGATTCCTGCTAAACCTTAATTTTTCTCATTCTCCTCTACACTGTAATTCCCTCCTGTGAATTTCACCCCATTTCATCATTCTTGCAGTCACATTTGCAATGACTTTCAGGCATCTCCTTTCTCAAGTTTAGTTTTTGACTCACAGACTTGCTCTCTTTTTCTTTTAATGATTTCATACTTGGAAACTCCAACATACATGTTAATGTGACTTAGGAAACATTCCTCTCACAATTCATTCACCTACTCTGATATCCTAAAATGTACAGATAGATCAGACTTGCTCTATCACTCTTTGACCTCCATCATTTTATGTTCTGAAAAGCCATTTTCTGCTAATAGTGTCCCAGTGTTAATGCCTTTTCCTATGCCAGAATTTCTTAATCATTGTGTGTGTTTGTGTATGTGTGCAAGCATATGTGTGGCTTTTGTGTGTTTAATGGCTCACATAGACCGACTAATGAATTCTGTGCCCCTCCATTCTCAGAACAGTGTTTCGAAGTTCTAAAATTCTTATTTCATGTCAGATTTTAATGGATATCAATTACATTGAAACATATTTTTGAAAATATTCAGCAAACAAGGTTTTAGATCCCAAGTTAAGGACATATCTTTGCATCTTTCGATCATCCATATTTGCATACCTCATTAAACCTCGCTGATCTGGACTTGTTTTTCTTTCTTCAGAGTCTTGAACTTAGAGAAAACTACTTGCAACTTTGAGAATTAGGAGGAAGACCTGGAAATCAAAGCTCCCACAAAACCATGCTCATCCTTTTCTTGTTTGGGTATGTTAGATTTCTGACAATCAGGGCACACTCTGTGGACATTCAGTTTTGTACCTTGTGAGCAGTGCCCTTGTTCAGAGGCTGGGTGCAGGAATACATCAGTTCTCAAGCAAAACACATGCAATGGTCTATGCTATTAAGAAGTTATGCAGGTCATTCATGGAGATGCAAGTAAAACAATCAAAATCTAAGCAAAAATGCACAATTTCTTTAATAATTACCTGATATTATTGTTTTGTTCTTGCCTTAATAGAGAAGAGGTTATGTTATAAAATACCAAATTCCCATGCTGACTCACCTCTAGAGAGCTGAGAATGGAAATAGACTCAAATGAGAAAGAGAGATTGGAACAGAGATGTTGTATCTTTGCATGCATGTTTCCAATTCCTCTTGATTTTATAATGCTTTTACTAATCACATTAAACTTTTTAACTCTGCTCTTGGACATTAAAAAAGGGTAATAACTTATAGGGCCTTTTAGGTAATTAGTGAAGTGTGAGTGGGTGATATAGCAATGAATGACTAGTATACAGCTACTTGTTGACAGACACTCTCTGGTTTATGTGGTTTAAACCAATTGAATTTAACTGTTAAGAAAATTATTACAGTACAATTTTGACCTTGAAAACCCTTTGAAAAGGTCTTAGCAATAGTATCCAGGTATCTTAAAAACACATTTTGAAAGCTGTCAAATTGATAGATGACTAGAACAACAAATAGTGGTAACAAAAAGTTAGTTTTTCTTTATATAAAACGTCATGCCAAATAAGTCTTAATCTTATATAAAGCTATAAAAGTTATAAAAATATGAATTAAAATATAGATTAAAAAGATGTAGATAGAGATCTATAATATTACTTGATAGATCAGCATGATGATTAAATGCATGGTTTATCCAGATATCATCAGAAAATTTGACAAAGACTTGTTTTCTTAAAAGGAGTGGACAAGACAAAGAAATGTGGGTTAGATGTTTGCAGAGTTGGAAGGATGTGGAACCCTATTAAAGCAGAAGCAAATAGTAAGATTTGCATTGTGGGAAGAGTTCTTTAGACATATGATCCACAAATGTGTTTGTGGCCTTTTGATTTTCAACACTATTCTCCTTTCCATGTTCTGCATTTCAAAATGGGCTTCCTCGCTACATCACACACACAACATTCCATCTCCTTTGCAATTTCTCTTCCCCAAGTTTGGTAGAAAATCCCTTCTTTTCTCCACCTCGTTGAATATCTGGCAAATCTTAAGGCTTGGACAAATTGCCACATTTTACATGATATGAACCCTAATTTCCCATATGTCGCCCACAATTAGGGATCCCTCTGAAATTACTTAGTGTTTATTTTGTATCTCTTTAAGCATTTATTAAGTACTGACTATGGTGTTGTAGACAATGTCTGATACACAGTAGACTCATACAAAATAACTGTGAAATTTAATTGAAATTTTTTAATGAAAACTATCCCTACATTAACATTTCATTTTCTGAAAAAAATCTGTTGCTTCCTTTATTTATACTATATGTATATGTAGATATTTGGAAATCAAGGGATATAAAGCATTCTTTTTTTTGCAGGTGTAGTTTTTCCTGTTTCCCCTATTATGTATTTATTATTATATTAAAAATGACTTGAAAATGCTAAGCAAATAGGCTCCCACAATGAGACCTTTTTAAAGACTAGAAGACATAAAATAGGAAAAAGATCCCAATGTAGCCTCAGTGAATCCTGGGTAGCAATTTTTTTTGACATGTCCTTGACATATCTATTTTCCCTTCACTTATCAACAAAATCTTTCTTTCTTTCTTCCTTCCTTTATTAAAATTTTTCCTTCCTCCTCGTCCCATATGAAAGGTCAAGTGATTTTATTTTCTGATGGTTTTATTAGAGGCCCTTTACTGAGGAAGCAAAGTCTCCTTGCGACTAAATAATTTTCTGATGGCATTTTTTATTTGGGCATTTCTCAGTGTGTAGATTAAAGGGTTTAACATGGGGGTAATCATCGTATAGAAGACTCCAACTGCTTTATCAATGGAGAAACATACATGGAACAAAGAATAAAACAACTACAGTGATATGGGAGCCACAGGTGGAGAGGGCTTTGCGTCTCCCCTCCACACTATGACAGCATAGGAGACCATTAACAGATGGAAGTTTAAGAAGCAGATGAAACCACTGTTGGCTGCAACAAATAATCCGAGGATATGAGTGTCAGTGCAGGCAAGTGATCTATGACATTAGGACCACAAAATGGCATCTTAATAATGAACAGCATCTGTACTGTTGCATGGAGTAAGCCTCCTACCCAGACTACAGTCACCAGGAGGGCACGCAACCGCCAATTCATGACAGCCGTGTAATGAAGAGGTTTGCAAATAGCCACATACTGGTCATAGGCCATGACTGTGAGTAGGATGACCTCAGCACCTCCAAAGAAGTGTTCTCCAAAGACTTGCATCATGCAACCACTGAAGAAAATGGTTTTCTTTTCATAAAGTGAGTCTATAATAAGTTTAGGTTCATTAACAGAGGAATAACAGGCATCTATAAAAGACAGGTAGGCAAGAAAAAAGTACATGGAAGAATTGAGGCTAGGGTTGTGCATAATAGTGATGACAATGAGTATGTTGCCCACCATTGTTATAGCATACATAATGAAAAACACAATAAAAATAATTTTCTGCATCTTTGGATTCTCAGTCAGCCCCAGTAAGATAAATTCAGTCACATTATTTCCATTATCCATTTATTCCATATCAATGTTCAATTCAGGCAAGAGCTGTGTCTGTAAAGAAAGTACAAGTATTCAGTAAGGGAGCCTGTTTTTTATTGATTCTTCTCTATGAAGGTCTTGTGGAAAGAGACTGGCCTAAGGAAGACATTTACATCCCTAATACTCCTGTTACTGGTTGAACTTAAAGTAGGCAATTGATACTCTCTGATTCTGCATAGACTTACAATTAGTGATTTAGAGAGAGGCATATAGGGTAGTGCAGAGGGAACAGGCTCTGAAATAAAGAAGACCTGGATTCAAATCTCCCTCAGATATATCCTACTAATAGTGATATTACAAGTGTTCTGCAAATGCCAGCTAAAGTCCTAAATCCTTATTTAAACTTGTAATTGCTATGTAAAAAATTTACATATGCTATCTCATTTCATTTTCACAATAACCCTTTGAGATACATACTATTATTCTACTCATTTTAAAGATAATGAAATTGAGGCTTAAAGAAGTTATTTTCTTAAATTAGTACACCTAAAAAGTATCTGAGATAGGAGTTATACTTAAGTATTTCAGATTTCAAGTCAATCATTCTGTTCACTGCACTGCCTAGTTGTGTAACTAGGCTGGATCATTTCATTTCTTTGCCTCAGTTTCTTCATTTGAATAGTTGTGGGGTGGATTGATTCCTTCCCTGTGGGTTTTCTTCTATATATTAATTTTCTTATGATGTAATTATATCAGTTACTTCACTGAGTATGTACCAACAACAAATTTTAAACCCTAAAGAGCAATTTTAACAGTACCTCATCAAATCTCTCTTATTATTTTGCCAAACAAAATAGAGTCATATGACCTAGATGATAATATATTAGATAGATTGGGGATTCATTGAATGTTGGGAAACAAAGAGTAAACACTGATTTAACACTGTTTTTGAATCAAGTATCCATTAATAGCCATAGGCATCTCGTCTTGGTTCTAGACTGTTTAGCATTTTCATCATTCACTTGGATGAAGATACACTTGATATTCGTAATCTATTTGAAAAAG